>BMAV01006924.1:0-19261 GCA_019973955.1 Trichonephila inaurata madagascariensis
TAACACCCTGACCGTGATATTTTGGTCTAGAGGTATGTTACGTGCGAAGCTACTGAGTTCTAATCCCCCTCATTGATGACTTGGATGCTGAGTAAGAAAACGCAACTTCGCGTACTGTCGTGGCGCAATCTAACCGCCGCAAGAAAAATCGAAAGCAGTCAGATATATTTGCCGCAGCAAACAAAGTCGCCAAACACACATGACGCAATAATTAAAAAGCTTAACAACAGCAACAACTCACATGTTCGCCACAACAACTATATCGTTCGTTCACCTATCAACCTACTCCCTAGTGAGGGAGTGTGTAGTGGTAGTGTCTATATAAGCTAGTAACAGCCTCTTGATCGAAGTGATCATTTTGGTCAAGCTCGAGCTTATGGAGCCGAAGGTATCGAGTTCTAATCCTCCTCACAAGTATTATGTATTCAAGTATTGTAGATAAAACTAAATACTCTTTCATAATGTACCAAACTATTTTATAGTAAACATATTGTAGTACTGTATTTTAACGTCATGCAACAGAAACTAAAATTTGCTATGCTGCCAGTTTTAAAACTGAAAAGAAATTAAATTTTATGTACAAACTTGGCGATTTTTAGCTTAACCCTTTATCTACCGCATTATTATTTACTGCAGTTTGAAAATTAAGGGATATACATAAACAAAATAATCAACTTTGGGAAATTTAATCCATTATAGCTAATTAATTAATTAAAGATATTCAACTGTAAAATTAATTATATACACTGTTCACTTAAAATAAACAGTCAAATCATTTTCTAAGGTAATCATTAACATACAAAAGAAAAAAGACACTTAAATTTTGACAATAACTATTTTTTCGGGACAAAAATGATAATCTTCGCAATCCACTGAAAACGCCATCAGCTGAAAACGCAATTTCTGATATAAAACTATTCGCCCCTTCCCCGATAAAATACTCACCATAGAGCCCGAGCTGCTATATATTTCAGAAAAGTGGATTTCACAGAATATTCCTGCCAAGTATTGTCAGAGTATTCGTAAAAATGGTTATTCTATGTAATTTTAAAGTGAGTAGTACTTATAAGTACCGTCGGTTGATAAAGGGTAAAGTCAGTATCATTATTATTTCTGATATAAATTCTTTGCGTTTCAAAACTTTTATGAAAATTTTGTGTTAATATTAGGCTGAATAACCTGTAGTTCAAACTGTTCTAGGTATATTCTTGGTATTCTACGGAAGTAACAAAAGTTATAATACAAAAAAAATATTATACTTTTAAATGTACTACGGAGGAAAATAGTAATACAACTACCCCATCTTGCCTTACAACCTAGGTTGTGGGCGATCACTACACTGAATTTCCACAGGTGTCTTTTTACTTTTTTCACAATCTGAAAATGCATATATAACTAATTTTTTTTCTAGAATGTTCGTAGCGGATATTAATTTTTGATGTTTTTATCACGGGAAATTACTTTTAGAAAGAGAACACTAATAATATACAACATAAAAGCAACGAAATGCAATTCAGCTACAGATTTACGCAAAATGTTTGTCCTTTTTTTCCTTATAGATCGTTTATCACTAGAGATAATATTTATTATAACTACGGAAAATATTTAACAATATGGGGGCACAAACACTGCCATCATTTTTACAACCTATTCTGCAATATTATATTGAAGTTAGATTCGATTACGTAATTAATTTTCCACTGACTTTATATTTGTTAATCTGTAACACATTACGTGTTTTCTGGTAGTAAGTAGTAATAATATCGCAAGAAAACAAGCCGTTGTTTGCTTTTGCTCATTTGAAGGCTTTCATCTGTTGAGAAAATATTGCACAATTTGTCATCATTGTTAGTTTTTTGCGGCAAAGGAGATGAGATTGTTATTAATGGGGACAAAACAGAGTTTCTGATTTCAACTAATACATCTCCTGATTTGTCTCCTTTGAAAATAGGTAACTATATTTTTGAAACTGTAAAACAGTTTACTATAGGGGGTCGTGATAACCTTTAATGGGGAAAGGGGGCACGAGCATATCGAAAAGTTGAAAATCAGATTATTTGAAACATTTATTAATTTACTGATAGGAAGCAAAGTAAAATACAGTCTAATATAATAAAAAATAGAATACACATTTACACTGATATAATATACTTCTAACTGTATCATTAATGCGCAATGTATTTGATAATTAATTTAACAGTCGTAAGTTAAGAAAAGGTTTAACAATTAACAGTGATCCCAGTGGCATAACGGAGAATATCAGGGCCCCCTTCAAACTCAGGGTTCGGGCCCCAAGGCATACTTGGTGTCAGTCACGCTCTGGATCCCCTAGAACCCTGCCCCCCGAGGAGGGGGTTGCGGGGGGTGTATGTTACCCCACTGAGTGACGACATGGACTTGGCATGTATAAAATTATATGCAAAATTTTAAACTTATGTGGATAATTTGTACGGTTTATAATTGAAGTCATATTATAGCTTTAGCGTCAAATTACATTATTACTGAATTCAAACATTGTTACAGTTATGAAGAGGGGGGTTAGGAAAAATTATGATTGAAAATTGGGTCGCAAATATTGAAGTTTGAGAGGCAATGCTATAAACACCAAGTTGAGCATTTATAAAACTTTCATCACGCCTATTGCTCTGAATGGAAGGGAATGTTGGACCGCCAATAAAGCAGAGAAAGAAAAGTTGCTCATTTTTGAAAGAAAAATCTTTGAACCTATTCAAGAGAACAATGAGTGGAAAATTCTTTACAATCATGAAGTTTAATGAAAATATGACAAATAGGGCAGGACTCACATTGTGAGAACTATAAAAGCATCAAGTATAAGGCAGCTGGGCCATCTGTAATAATCTGTTCATAAACAAACTGCCCAATCAAATGTTATTGTCAGTGCTATAGCTTTCGAGTATTCTCCATTATTGCTAAAAATACGAAGCATTTTACAGACGGTAACTATATCAAAGACAGTCTAATTGCCGCAGTTGAAGAAATCTGTCGAGAAAAACTGAATCTCTTTACTCAAATTAGTCTGTCACGTCAAGTTGTAGAAACAAGAATAGAAAACATTTCGAGTGAGATTTGTGCATCTCTAAACACAATTGCAACAAGCTTCGTATATTTCTCACTGGCTTTGGATGAAATATCAGATGTAAATGATACTGTTCAACTTACTATTTTTATTAGAGGTGTCGATAGTTAAATGAATATTGCTGAAGAACTACTCGAACTTATGAGTTTAAGAGACATTAAGGATGCTGTCATAAATTGGGCGCAAAGTCGTCAGATAGATTTAAAAATTCTTGTAGGCATTGCAACAGATGGAGCCCCTTCAACGGTTGGGAAAAATGTTGGTGCTTTTACATAAATTTTTTCGTTCACCTAAAAACTTTAAGAAACAGTTGAAATAATTTTGAAATGTTAGTTTGTCATTGTGTTTTTTGCTCTTCAAGAACCTATGTGAAGAAGTGTTAAATATGTCTCATGGGATGAAAGTTGTCAAGGTAGTTAACTCAATTAAGAACAATCCATTGAAGCATCGTCAGTTTCAAGAATATCTTAGGGAACTGGAATCTGAATACGGTGATCTCATTTATTACTACAAAATTCGGTGGTTAAGTTGCGGAATCTGCTTATTGCGATTTTGGAAGTTAAGGAAAGAAATTGAAACTTTCATGAACATTAATGATCATAATATAAGTGAACTTTCGGACAATCAATGGCTTCTGGATTTATGATAATTTATTTCTGGATTTATAAACAGACATAACGATGAAACTGGATGAGTTGAACCAGAAGTTACGAGGTAAAAATAAGTTGATTATCCATTGTTATCAAGATATAAAAAGCCTCTTTAGTAAAACTTCAGCTTTATGAAAATCAATTGTGGTCAAACAATTTGATTCATTTCCCATTGTTAAAAGACAATAAAAGTGACCATAAAACTTTTTCAAATATTCTACGGAAACTGAAAAATTATTGGAAGAATTCAACACCAGATTCTCCTACATACAAAAGTTTGAGGAAATATTTACAATATTTTTACCTCAAATTAATGTAGAGGTAGAATCAGTGCCTCCAAATTTAGAAATGGAGCTAAAAGAATTACAATCAAGCATCGAGCTAAAAGCCTGTGCGAAGGGAATAAGATTGAATATTATCAAAAGTATGTACTCGAAGATAAATTTCCAAATTCAAAACGATTGGCTATGTTCATTATATCAGCATTTGGAACTTCTTATCGCTGTTAGTCATTTTTCCAAATTAAACCTGGTAAAGAAGTATCGCAGCAGGTTCTTCGATGAAAAAATGACCAATCGATTACACTGCGCATCGACTAAATTATCCGTTGATATTAAAAATCAAGTAAAATACAAAAACAAGTGTCACATTAATTGTAAGGCAATAAAATATTTTGAATGTTGAAGTACGATAATAAAATATTTTGAATGATTTTTTATTTTGATATGTGTGGCCCACCTCAGTTTAACAGATTTTTACTTGGCTCACCATTAGATTTGGATTGGGCTTTCCTGGCCTAGAGCGACAGGAATGTTAAAAACGGCCTTGCCTTCCAGGATATTCCATGTCCAAATGTTCTCGTAGAGGACGCGCATAATGAGTGGGACATCCATCTTGTTAGAACCATATGTCTTTGTTAAATGGCACATCTTCCATCAAGTATCTCCAATTGTTTCCAAGAAAATTAATTCAAGTATTTGGCTCCATTTTAACTCTTGGGTTAACTCAAATGGTCCAAATATTTTTCTGCTTAATACTCCGGTTCACAAGTTGGTTTTAAATTTACGACCGGTATTTTTGCATTAAATATGGGTTTCCATTTATCACTCCATGTAAGTCATGTAAGTTAAAATATTAGTTTCTAAGATTCAGTTTTTCAAAGTAATGTCATTTTGTAAAAGAAAACAAAATGGCAGTAATTTTTATAGATAGAAATGTAGAAAGTACTGTACAATTTGCAATGGTCAGAGGATCGTCTTTTGAAATAGCTTGCTTAGATACTATGTAATATTTTTCTTTTTATAAAGCGTCAAAGTTAGGTGACATCATTTTCTCAAACCAGCTTAAGCTATGCTAATTTGAACTAAACCGGTAAAAAATACTTTTTGCTCCATTTGGCCCATTCAAGATTATTAGCACATATGAAAGATCACGTTAATTGAAAAAAATCACTGTAAAATGGAATTCGTGGTCACAATAATCAATATTTGTGATGGAAGGTACTAATAGAGGTGTTTTTAAATGAATGTTCTGAAAATAAAAATTTTTTCTATGATTGTTATGCACAGGAAAGAACAATTACGTGCTGCACCATTTTGGAATCTTCTACTAAATGATCCCACTTTTGAGGAACTTGCCTTTGTAAAGCCAATAATAAAGTTGTATGCAATGTAATGTCTAAATGATATCAGACATACTCAGTCGGTGACAATATGGATCGGAAGGAAGGGGTGGAAATGAGACGGATGCAGTCTTGTGAAAGCGATATTGTGTGGCTTGACACTGTCCCTATTCAAAATGGCTACAGGAAGCCCTCCCATGAGTGCAACATATGTAGATGAGTATTTCACGGATCTGCCTCTGGGCTGTCTTCGGGCATTGGATCAATATTAGGGGTGACCGTGTGTCTTATTGTACCAGGATGCAAGGTATTGGAGAAGGAAATGAAGTAGATGTGGTGCTTTTCCCCTTTTGTCACCGGTTTTCTTATCTAACCATACCTATTGGCCCATCTCAACCTGCCACTCTCTTCCCTTCATTGAGGGTCTCGCACCTGTTCTGGGTGGAAATTGGCTCTATTGTTCTCTTATCAAAAATATAATAGAAAAAAAATGTTTGGACCTTCACTATCTTTTATCTGTCATTCCTCTCCTTCCTAATTTTGAATTTCCCTGTCTCTTTAGTAAGAAAACATCTGTGTGTGTTGGTGTGTTTCTTTCTTTTTTTTTCTGTTTGCACTGTTATTGTAAAGTTCTTTTACTGTATCTTATATTATTCCCCCTATTCTGAGGAATTTTGGGGAGGGTCACTCATTTAGGACTATTTTGCATATATATTTCATAATTTGATGGATGATTTTGGGAATCAGGTACCTAGACTGCGCCAGCAGTCTTCAACCCTCTATCTGGATATTCGATGTTCATGGTGTTGCAGCTTTGGTTGGGAGAGGAGGGCGTGACTTCAGGAGTATATATATATTTCATCTAGTATATAAATAAACTATCTTCTCAGAGGATTGGTTTGTAGCTCGAAACCTTTGGGTGAGCTCGATTCTCCCGAGAAAGTAAGTAATTATGCGAAGGCAACCTATCCTTTTACGATCCCCCTCCCCGATTGTGCGGGTTAGACATTCTTATACGTTTTTGCTTCAGGGATAGTCGTATGTTAGAAAATCCCGAATCAATGATTGAACGTGTTTACAGAAAATGAAAGTATCGCACCTATCAACAGACGGTGGTTGTATTCTGTTTTAATTTCAGCTGGCAAATCTAGCTTTGTTTTCAAATACAACAAAAGCACGTCTTTTTATTTGTCGTAAAGGGGTAATTATCAATATATTTCCAATTGCTTCAATGCAACATTAACATTTAATAATTGTATTAACATTTAAATAATTGTAAATGAGAAAAACATATTACTTATAATCTATTAATGTTGCTTGTAGGACTCTGGATTTCGTTACCCACACGCTCGTGCGGGTTGGGCGTTACTTGAGTCACTGCATCTATAAAGGTAAGTTCTCGTTCGCCATGTGAGTTTCTTTTCTGTTTCAACAATATCGATAGAAACCTAAAGAAGAACGAAATACATAGTTATACTAGCTGCCTGGCCCGGCGTAGCGCGGGTTTTCTCTACTCTTATAAATTTTCCCTTTCCTTCATAAAATTTCAGCACTTCTAATACACTTTTTCAAAATGACTTCCAACCCCCTTCTTCCGCTTAGCCCGGCGTTTCTCAGGCTTTTACTGAGTGTATATCTTAAAATTCCCTGTTTCGAAATTTTTTCGCTTCTTTTCTTTGTCAGATAGGTTTATTTCCCCGGCGTTGCACGAACATTTTTAAATGCATAACATATTGTCATGGAAATTCCCCTTTCCCTCTCGCTATCAGCCGTTCCTGGTATGTGTGTGATTTCTATATTAAAGTCATTAGAAAATTCGCGTGGTAATTTCCCTCAATTAAATGTTACTGCCCTTTTAAAATTTTGGCTCCCGCTGAAAACCCGCTGTTGAATCTGTCGAGAGTTTAAAAGTCTTAGCGTTGGTGTGGTATGGTAGTTAAGAGAGATGGGTGTCAGCTCAAGTCTCATCTCATCACTTGACAATGGTTCAAAATGTCGGGGGTCAACAAAAGCTCTCAGTAGTGAACTGTGGGACTTTAATATTCACTTTGCAACATTTTAGGACCGGAAACGCGAAAATGTACCTTTTTAAAATAGTTATGTTGAAAATGTAGAAATTTTATAACTACAAATATAACAACTTATATTAAATGTTGAGTAAATTGTGAGCATTTTTGAAATGTTCGATACGCTGGAAAAAAGTTTCATGCAATTATTTTATAAAATGATTATAAAAAATTTGGATTTGATAGTAGTTATTCAATATTTAAAATCTGATTATTTTTAAAAATTCGTACAAAAAAAGTGTTCGGCATTTTATTTTTAAATCACTAACTCTAAAGATCAAAAGTGTGAGTTTTTTAAAAATTCGTTTTCATATAAACGTATCGGTTTTACGATTCATTTCGGAAAAAATCATAAAAATATGTAAAAAAGTATCGTTGTTTTGCATAAAAAAATACTGTATCTGGTGGGCAGGAAACAAATTATCTTTCCAATTGCAAAATTGCTGGTGAGGGTATTAAATGCATGTATAAAATTTTAAGTATTTTTGAAATCATAAAGTAAGCGATGATGTTGTTTGAACCCGGGTACAAACGGCGGTAATCAACACTGCCGATCGCACCACAAAATTCTCGGGAAAAAGAATTGAAAAGACGCTTTAAATAAAAAAGAAAGTGATATTTAATTTCGCCAAATAGGGTGATATCAATATTTATAGGCGCATCTTCTTTTCTAGTGTAACCTATAAGCAAAAACATTGACACAGGGGAAAAGAGTCATTTGGCGCAAACCTTTGCTGTTGAAATTGCGTTATTCGTTAAAGTTATATAATTTTTAGGGCTACATTTTTAAAGGTTCATGACTTCAAACTTCATATATCGATTATGTAAACAACTGTATTTTAAAACAAAATGTAATAAAAATATTGCTTAAGCATATTTTTTCGCAAAAGGAAAAACGAAAAAGCACATTTTTTAAAAAGCCGCAAATTTTAAGTAATCTTTTCAATCAAACGTACAGATTGCAGTTAATATCGTTCTACATAAGGAATAAAAGTTTTGTGAGATTATTTTATAAATAAAGAAGTTATTAAGTATTTAAATAAAATTTTGGTTATTTTTTAAAAAGTCGTAAAAAATTTTTTGACTATTTATTTTTTAATGACTGATTCTAAAAAGCATGAACTTTTAAAATAGAATATCATTTCATTAACGCGAAAGAAAATGGAAGCGAATGATTGAGAAATACATTTTCATAAAAACAGTATCATTTTGACTCATTTTAGAAAAAATCGTAAAAAGAAAAATATCATTATTTTGTAAAATACCGTATCTTGGCGAAGTAAATGATCTTTCTGATTCTGTATTTATTTTTGTCTGAGTCTCATAAAAATTTAGATCACTTTTAAAAACATCGGGGACAAAAAATTCACCTCCGGTTTTTATTCTGTTTGGCGGTAGCTCACAACACGCCAAAAGGTTTTTATTTAATATATTTAACACTAATTGCAATACTGAATTTAAATGGTCGTAACGGATTTCTCGGATCAATCCCGATCTTTTGTTTTATTGTGAAGTTTCTGCGTTATTGCGATTCATTGAGATAGACGCACGTAGAAACATAGATAGATACGTTTGTTTACCTACGAATTTTTAATAGTGTGTAGATAATTAAAACCATATTTCCTTTTGAAAGGGGTTTGCCATGGAAAAGTCCTTTCGTTCTCTGGCTCTTTTTGGTTCCCCTAACTTTCTCTGGCTCCCCTACGTGGCGCTGGGGACCCCTGAGGATTCCGTTGACCTGGTCAAGAACTGCTGGTCTAGGTGACGGGCTACTCAGCGGGTTGACCACCATCTTTTAGTACTTTCCCCTCTGCTCGAATGACAGCTGCTCATATTGTCTCTGATGGCAGCGTAATAATATATATCTGGTTAAAAGAAAAGCGTCTCTCTGAAGCAGATCAAATAAATACACACAAATAGCTTTTGCTTTTTTGCTTTTATTATTGATCCAAGATCGAGAGTTTAACGCCCTCTGGTGGCATTATGCAATGTTCAATCACGTTTGCATTCTAATAATTACATATCTGTCTGACCCGCACCTTCGACCCAAATTTAAGTAACAATACCACTCTTACTTTTGGTGCTCAAATTTTTTATGGCAATGGATATATATAAATAAAACATCACCAATGCTTTTTATTAGAAAAAAAAAGAATACAATGCAGCTTTTTCTTGATCAATTTCAAATAAAGAGCAGAGGAAATAAGTCATAAAAATATTTATGTGTTTTACCTAATCCAAAAGTATTTTTAAGAACAATTTTTTGCTAGTGTTTTATTAAAACCAATACTATACTACTTCCTGCGCAACTTTTTTTGAAAAAAATTGATTTAAGAAAAAAAGTTGATAATATGCTGTTTTTCCTTGTTAATTGATTAATCAATTTCTATTTTATTATATACTTTTCAAATAGCTCCGTTAAAAGAAATAAATTTTATACAGCATTCGGTAATAAAAGATAGAAAATTCTGAGTAATTGTTAGAACGCTAAAAAGCAGGATAAAATTTTAAATTTAATGAATAATACAATTAAACTGGAATAAATTTGAAAAAAGTATCAACTATACCCCAGACACATATGTTCTAAGGTAAGAAGTCTTTCAAAATTCCTGATTGATCTATGATTAACATTTATATACACTGCTGGCCACCGTAAATGCAACACCAAGAAGACAAGAATAGCACAACAAAAATTTATTTTGTAGATAACATGTTCAGCAAGTATCAAATGATTAAATTTATAGACTTCTGTTGAAGTGTGGTTTCTGCCAGAATCAGTAACAGAGTAGCCGCCGTTGTTGCCCGGAGATCACCGCTTTGCCACACGCCTCGGCATTGATTCAAAGAAGACTTTGGATGTGTTCTTGGGGGTACAGCAGACCAAGCAGCTTCCACACGTGGCCAAAGTTAATCTGGTGTGGCAGCTGGAGTTGTTAATCTGGGTCAATCGTTGAGCAACCATGGACCACATGTTTTCTATCAGTGAAAGATCCGGGGGCAACCGGCCAGGAAGCAGTGGGCCCCGTGATCGATGAAGAACCTTTGGACAATGCGTGCCACGTGTGGTCGCGCATTATCCTGT
Organism: Trichonephila inaurata madagascariensis; assembly: GCA_019973955.1. Lineage (NCBI taxonomy): Eukaryota > Metazoa > Arthropoda > Arachnida > Araneae > Nephilidae > Trichonephila > Trichonephila inaurata. The sequence goes on from BMAV01006924.1 coordinate 10,517, forward strand.
TGAAATATGGCTGTGGCCAAGCTCTGAAAGGTAAGGAAGGATAACTTGGCTCCAGCACCTCGGAGATGTAGTGCTGGCTTTGTTTAAAGTACCGGTATGCGTACTAGAGGTGCGAGGGTGATATCAATACCACCCATACCATAATACCCGGTGCCGGGACCGGTGTCGGTGGTGCATAATGCAGCTGTTCCGGCAACCTCTCACGGTGTCGCCAGAACCGAATCTGACCATCGTGGTGTTGCAGACAACGTGACTTTCGTCGTAAAGACACCTTATTCCATTCTGCCACCACATCCTTCTTTCATGGTGCCATTGGCGGTGGAACGTCTGCGGTTCTGCATCAGGGTAGACAAAATGGACGTCTTTGCGGACGAACCACTCTGCTGCAAACGGCGTCGGAAATGGTACTCGCAGACACTGAATGATGCGTTTATAGACTCAATGTGTTACGTGCTCGTTATGTGACTCAGCGATCCGTCACAGCCATGCGCACAATTTTGCACAATCCTCACGTGAAGTGCTGAGGTGGATGCGGTCGACCACGTCGGTTCGTCGTACCCTCCTGCATTGAACGGTCACATATCCCGCATTACCGCAGTTGTTTGGTTTCGTCCAACACGACTACCGATTTTGCCTGAAAGATAATCACAATCTCTGACCACTATCCTTCCTCTGTGTCGAACTCGATGCTTGTAAAAAGCTGATCGCTGTTTTCTATAGAGACATAACACGATGGTTTTTAACTATTTGGCCTTAAATAGCTTTGAGGTGGCGCCACGAGGCGCGTGATGTGTGTCTGCACTGAAATTCTATCATTTGCATATCTCACTCCTCTAATGCATGTTGTAAATTTCATGTTATTTTGCATACTTCCTTCGGGGTGTTGCATTTACGGTAACGGTGTAGAAAGAGTGAAGTATAAAATAATTTATAATTTTTTTTCTTTTGTTTTTGCCAAAATTTTTTTAAAAAAATTATTTCTTCTAAACTGAAATGTAAAAGAAAAATACTTTTAATCGTATTTATATATAAATTTCTCTAAATGGCTTTTGAGATTATTAATTTTTAGTATATATGCATAATTTGAATAATATTGTTATTTATTGAAAGTATTAAATAAATATCGACGAAAAAAGCTAACAATAATACCCGCATTAAATTTACCTTATTTCTTTTGTTCCATAATTTTCTTTTATGAGATTTCCCCAAAGCGGATTTTGAAATGTATCAATTTAGATAAGTTCAAAAAATGACACGTAGGAAAAATATTATGTATCGCATATGAACAGACGCTATAAGACGCTTGTGTGTCATAGGATTGCAATAAAGATTACAATTTTACTTGTTTTAAGGTCGAGTTTCACAATAATAAAGTCTTAGGTTTTGTTCTGCAAACAAATTTATAGAGTATAATGCAGTAAAAAAGCAGTCGAAGCTCAATTTACTTTTAATATATTAAGAAGTTAAATAACACTTTTCTTTACGAAAAATAACATTTTACGTATATATATATTTACGTATATATATATAGAGAGCGTATCACATGTAAAAACAAAAGCAAATATATTTTTGAATGCTATATATATATATATATATATGTGTTATTGATGATGATGTATTTATTAGATTTCAAAAGAAAGCAAAAAGTTTACTTGCTGTTCTATCGACTAAATATTAATGGGAAAAACCAGAAAAGAAAAATGTTAATGTTTTAATTAAATTTCTTTACAGAAGTTATCTTATTTTAAAACAAAATTTAAGGAAGAGAAACTAATTTTCCGTTGGTACACTACTAATTTTTGGTGCGATTTTGAGATCTCGCCAAATAAATCTTTGGCTACCAGTACTATTTTATCACCTCAGTTTGGCAAAATTTTTGAGGTATTTCGTGGGAAAATCTATATGACCTAAATCAGATTAATTCCGTATGGAAAATGAAAATATGGATACACATTTTCCCATATATATGTAGATTTTTAAAGAAAGACACACGTTACTTATAAGCAGAATAGGGGTTTCATGCTATCAATTGTAAATGATGCTTTAGGACATTTTTCTATGTGCTTTGCATACGAATACACATGTCCAAGTTCTATATATTAAAATTCCATATTTATCAGCGACTCGGGAGGGTATTTTAGCTATCAGCTCATCGTCTGACAGTTTGGCTTATGTTATTTTATGATTATCATTTTGTTAATGGAATATTTACAGGTTTCATGGTTGTGTCTGTGGTGTAGCTAGATATCCACAAACGCTGGTGCTAAAAAATAAGGGGTCCTATTGGTTGGTTTTATCAAGTAAAAATATATGAATATTTTTAAATATACAAAGTTACAGTTTTTCAACACAATCTTCTCTTTCATTGGCATTGTATGCGCTTAAATACTACTGGGTTTCATTTTTTTAACACCCTTTTATAAGCTTTACTTGTGTCTAACGGAATCTTTTACCTACTTTAAGAGATCAAATTATTTCGAAATTTTGCTCACTTGTCCAGGACCAATGCAATAATTTAATAATTTTGTTTCATTGTTCTGATCAGAATCATTAGGACAAACGATTTACCATTTTCAGATCCCATCCGTATCTGGCGACTAATTCCAGTTCCATTTCCGATTTAGAACCTAAAAGATTAAGTTACGATTTAGTTCGATTAACTATAAAGGGGTTTTTAGTTTTTAAGCTGTAATTTATTTTTATCTAATTTCAGTTTTTAGAATACATGTAGACATTTATGTCCGGTACTTACTGTCGTGGGAGGAAGGAGAAACTTAATCCTGTTGTTTATTTGGGATTATCCCAATTCATATATAGAACCAACACAATCAGCTTCATTGTGTGCCGCATCTCAGACTGGGTTCATGGGATGAACTGTCACCCTACTGATTGCTTGCCTTCGGCCGTCCCGTTTCCTTCCTGCCACCCTTCGACCCACTGGCACTCTGCTTTGTTGGAACGTTCGTGCTTGGGGTTACATCACTCCTCCCCGATTATGTGGGAATCTTTTCTTGATTTGTTTATATTTCATTACATGATTTATCTTTTTCACCCAATCTTCTGGGAAAAAGCGTCTACGGCGCTGGCATCCCGCCACCATCTAATTTTAGTTTTTAGTAGACAGGAAATGATACAAAAAATATATTCATGAACAAGAAAATACGATACAACATTAGTATAATAATTTAAAAACACCCGGCAAAAAAAGAGCAGAGTGGTGGGGCATCAGATAGAATACGAATACATCAGTCGGTGCAGATACGAGTAGATTGTGAAATATTGAAACAGGAAGCAACACTATGAATCCCACTTATTATTATTGAAAATAGAATGTAGCTAGGAAGAGAATTTCCTCTTGTGTAGGTTTTTAAATAAATATAAAGTATGGTAGGTACTATAGAATTTTGAAACGCTGTTATAGAAAAATAAAGAAAAAAAATTTACAAATAATACAAATTTTCCAATAAGTAAAAGCTCTCAACACTAAACAAACAACGGAAAAGAATTTAAGAATTCCTAAGTTCAAGTATTTTCAACTGAAATGCCATGATTATGGTTATGTTGTAACCTTTGCCATTTTTTATCGTAGAATTTGGAGAAATTACCGCAAGTTCAACTTTGCTTGATGAGGTCAGAGTCCGAAGGCCCCCCCCTCAGAAACTTGAGGGCGGTGCGTGGCACTGCCAACCCATAGGTAGCTGCACTACTTTTAGTAATATTACAAGATCTTGTCACGATTAATTTGTATAGCGTAATAACATAGAAAAACATGGAAAATTCTATGTTAAACCATAAACCCTTTATTACTGACGGTACTTATAAGTACCACTAACTTTAAAACTACATAGAATAACCATTTTTACGAATGCTGTGAAGATAAGCAGGAATATTCTTTTAAAACCACTGTTCCAAGATATATGGCAGCACAGGTTCTATGATGATTATTTGAGGAAGGCGAATAGTTTTATAGCGAAGTACGTTTTCAGATAACGGTGCTTTCAGCGGATTGCAAGGTATCCCTTTTGTTCCGAAAAATAGTTAATGTCAACAGGTAAGTGTAGCATTTTTGTGCGTTAATGAAAGACCTTAGAAAACTATTTGACTTTTATTTTTAAGTAAGCAGTGTGCATAATTAATTTTACAGATGAATATCCATAATTAATTAACTGTAGCTCTAACTAGTGCAAATTTCCCAAAGTTTAAGTATTTTGTTTTATGTATATCCCTTAATTTTTCAATGTAGTGATTAAAAAATATATTCATGAAAAAAACTGCAGTAAATCATACTGCGGTAGATAAGGGTTGGGCACAAAAAGAAAAACAGGCAACAGTGGTAAAAAAAAACTTAAGATGATCGTATCTTTTCACTTTCGTTTTACATCAACAGGGGCCTTACTCAAAAGACTCTTATATTTGCTAATTTGCTGGGTTTTTTTTTTTTTTTATAACAAGAATCAAATGGTTGGTCTGTAGTTCTACATTTCTATGGCTGTAAGGTTAGACACAATGCGTTATGTATTTTTAATTGTGAATAAACTTAGGAGAAAATTATAAAAGATTCTTGAGAAAGGTATTTTTCCAGTTTTTCTCCAATCTCAACGAAAAATATTTGGTATGTTGTTTTTCTTTAAAGATTTTTGTATGTTCTATGTAACGGTCCTTAAACTTTTGGTCCTCACGGACTAGTAAATTCATAATTTAAATTTGCGGAACGTAGCAGGTTTTCGTATTATAAATATATGTATAAAAAAATTGTGATCTTAAAATACAACTTTTCGTGGTGAGTAAGTATATTCCACATTTTCTTGGGGATCAGCAGTCTTTCTCGCTGATTACCAGTGGTCAGCCCACACCACTTTGGCGACTACTGTTCGTACGGTATGACATAGTTCGTGTTTGAATATGCTCAAGTTAACAAAATATTAATTAAAAAAAATTCAAATTCTTCTTTATATTGCAAAATAATTACAGTAATGAAAATGCTTGAAATAGTATCATTCTTGAATCTAAAAATTGCAGGATGCACAAGGTTAATTTTTTTATTGTACCCCAGAGTCTGTAAAGGTCTTTGCTTCTGCACCTAAAGGTGTGGGTGAATTGGAAGGAAGACTAGCCATAATAAAATCCTCCAATTTATTCACAGCCAACATAAATTAAATCTTACCAAGTTAAGAGAGATGCACCCATTTATTAAATATGAAGGCAATTATCGAGGTACGCGAGGTATGAAAGAGTTTAATTATTTAGAACACTTACTTAAATTCAATTACTCTGACTGTAGCTGCTAATCTGAATTAGAATTTAAAATGACAGATCGTCAACTTACATGCAACAGTTATCAGTACTAAATACCTGCATCACACTTCAAATTGATTAATCACTGCTCTGCTAACAGTCTACGCTCTCTCCCTCTCATCTTCTAACTTGAAAGCCTAGACTTTATATAGTAGTCTTAATTTGCATGTTCGTTTTTCTTCTTCGGAGAGCTTTTTAATAAATGGCTTTTAAAGACCAAAAATTCCCCAAAGGGACATTAGTAGAAAAGATCGCGGATAGAGCCGTCACAGTTCATCCACAGAAGAAGGACTACGCACCGCCGCTGATGACGGGGATATTTTTTAAAACTACAAATGCGCATGTCATTATATATGATGCCTGGCATTTTATATGATGAGTCAGTTGACACTTCACGATAGCTGTATCATCATAGGGTCGAAGCTGTTGGTCTTCATTTTACCTATTTCTGCAAGGTGAAATTCGCGATATAGTTTTTGAAACTAGTATTGCAGAAACTGAGACAAGTCATTCAGAATAACGAGGCATTGTATAGATGCCTTAGATGTTGATATTGATGTTTCGGTATTTCATGTCTTTCTTTGATTCTAGAAGTCTTTTCAACCATTTCATATATTTAACTCTCTGGCCAGAACATAATTTTTTTTACCGCACTGAGGAACATCCGTCTGACAGACAAGGTACGTAAATTTTTAAAAATTTATTACCTTAAGGACTGTCTTAAATGTCATATAGCTCATGAAGTGAGTATGGCTGAAAATAAGATGTGTGGGGTTAAATCAATCGCAACAATATATTTTTATCACTAGGTTGTGACTAGTATTTTATAAAAAACTTGTTTTTAATTATTTATATTCATGTAAAAGTTATTAAAAATAATAATACCAAACACAGAAAAACATAGGAATATCCATGTGATAGACGGTACATTAGATAAGAAAAATCAAACATATCGTGAGTTGAAAAAAAAACGCCATGTACCCACCATGTGATCTTCTTACAGGGTGAATGGTCCAAGCTTTAGATGATGTCAACGCGGCCCACCCCAAAACATCACCGGTCGTATTATTTGCATATTTTCATCAAAGCATTGAACACAGAAATGGAGAACACTACTCTTTGAAATGAAAATAATTTTCTTGTTTTCGGTTTTTAAAAGATCTGATTTCTTCAACTTCAGCATGAACAAATTAAATGAAAAAGGATCAAAAGAAACAAATGTTATTGCCAAAGAACAAATAATATGAATCAACACGAACAATGTATTTATTACAAACTTACACATTTTTAACAAGAGTTTTAGCTAAGCACTTTTGACAACTTTATGTATTTACAAACACTCTCATACGTACAAAATTGTTTTGGGGTAAAGGCATTTACAATTAAGAATGTAATGCCTCTCACAGAACATTTTTTGCGTGTATATCAGACAGTAATTTTTTCAATATTATTTTAAGGCGAATAAAATTGTCCAAGCAGAGCATATGTAAAAGCTTTTACGTTAGCCGTTGGCCTGCGACGAACGCCGAGCATAACAGGCCTGCGGGGCGGTATGTTTTGGATATGGGCATTAGCAGGAATATTCTTTTGAATCGACTGCTTCCAAGATATATATGGCAGAGCGGGTTCTATGATGAGTATTTTTAGCGGGGAAGGTGAAAACTTTTATAACGAAAATTGCGTTTTTGAACGACGGCGTTTTCAGCGGATTGAGAAAGATCGTCATTTTTGTTCCAAAAATAGTTAATGTTGAAAGGTGTCTTATTTTTTTGCATGTTAATGAAAGACCTTATAAAACAATTTGACTATTTATTTTAAGTGAACAGTGTATATAATTATTTTACAGTTGAATATCTTTTAATTAATTATTAGCTCTCTAACGGATTAAATTTCTAAAGATGAGTATTTGGTTATGTATATTCCTTAATTTTCAATGCAGCGATACAAAAATATTGCATGAAAAGCGCACAGTAAATCATAATGCGGTAGATAGGGTTAAATAGTCAATGTATTATGTAGAGTAAATGAGGCAGAATATTAATTTTTTGTATGATTTAAAATTTCATTCTTCTTGTACAGTTTATTAATGCCATGCTATGATTATTTAAATGGTAATTTTAACAAGAAATTTTAAAACACAAGTTTTATTTGGAAATCTGAGTGCAAAATTGTAAAAAATCATTGTGTAAAAAAATCACATTAATATATATGAAAAAAAATTATTAAATTTTTTGAAAGAACAAAACGACTTCTGAAAGTAGCAATCAACAGTGATTGTGCAGATCGTTAATCATCTATCTGTAAAAATCCTACAAGAGAGAGAGCCAAAGGAAGACATTTCGATTCGCTAAAAAAAGATAAACAGTTTACGATCCTCAAAGAAAGATGAACAAACGAATATAGATTGCTAAACGAAAAGAATAAACAAGCAGTTTGATGATTTTTTTCGATTGTAAAAGCCTAAAACCGATTTATATCATAATTTTTTAAAAAAGCGGGGTCTTCTATCAGTCTGAGAAAAAATCGCATTAAAAGTGGCTATCCAATGGTATATTTGTGCCGGAGGATAAAAAGAAACGATTAACACATTGTGAGAGAAAAGGTGAACAATTTGATGAGAGGTTGATGAACCGAACAGCTTAAAAAAAGTTTCTGTCTCGGTATAAAAAAAACAAATTTCTGAGGAAAAACCCAAAAAAAAGTATTCTCCGTTTTTAAAACCCCCGATTGCATTTTTTTCCTTTACTAACTATAACAAAGGTTCAATGTTCAAGAGTCATTTCAACACGGTTTCTTGAGCTCAATCCAAAATAAATATCCTTTCGACCCACCGGGTTGGCTAAATCCTTATATAGGCAATTAAAAATCATACCATTTTGTTCCTTCCACATCAGAGCTCACATATTTAGAATTTTTCTCAAGGCAAAAGTCCCAAAATAAAGATTAATTATTAAAATCTCCATTTCATAAATGGTATAAAGGCAAAAAAAACCAAGAGAGTTTTTTTTTTTCTTTCTTGTGACAGGCAGTTCACTTGTCTGTCCCAACACCAGGGGGGACTTTATTTCCCCAAAAATTTAAATTAGAGTAACCTTTTTTTTCAAAATGTTCTCCTTTTAAAAATGCTTGCATTATAATAATATTTTTTTTCTGTATATATCTCAGACCTTTGTTCAGAGGCTCAACTATACTTTTAAAAATTACATTATTTTCAGATTTCAACCATTTGAAATAATTTCCCGGCTTTTTAAAATTTCTCCCTTTGTCGTAAAAAGGGGTAAACCCCCACCTAAGTTATATATTTCAAAACTTTTAATTGAGCTTTGTAAGGGTCTGTACTATATACAGGGAAAATATTATTATAATAGAAGCATTTTTCACAAAAGGAGAATATTTTAAAAAAGGGTCATTCTATGTTTATTTTTGTCAAAAAAGTGTACTTAAATAATT
>BMAV01006926.1:1306-24501 GCA_019973955.1 Trichonephila inaurata madagascariensis
AAACTTAGCAAATAAGTGTTTTCTGCTAAACTGAAATATGCAAAGAGCGTTTTTTTTTTTTTTTTTTTTTTTTTTTTATTTGCAATTCACGTAAAATTAACGCATTAAAAACTTCTTTATACTTCAATCTGTATTATTTAGTTTTTTAATTCACCCGTGCGAAGAACGGATGTACCAGCTAGTAGCAATTAAATATTAGAGTGGCCGTGAGAGTCGAGTGGTGAGACAGCGAATTTGTGACTGATCTTGGCTTTGCTGAGTCGTTTGTGGGCGCAAGTCCTAGTGCTACTAAATACCCACCATGTAGAGGGTACATTAAATAAATCAAAGCTAAAAGTCCTCTAAAGTTTGAAGAGGGGGTGGCATCTCGTCTTCGTCACTTGAACGTGGTTCAAAGTTACGAGGCACATCGCCAATAGCTTGTGACATCTCTCGCGTTCTTCTTCTAACATAGCTCCTACGTTCTTTGACGGCCACGATTAATGGCAAAACTTTTCCAACCCAATCCCAAGAAGAGAAACAGGGCGAAAATGCAAATAAGATATACTTTAAAAGGAGAAACGGCAATCTTAGAGATAACTTAGTGCGGAACAGTTCGGAACAAGTGTTAGACGGCCTACTCACAAGGAAGAAGGATACGCCCATCTTCGTTAATAATATTAATTATAAGAAAGAGTAATAGTGCCTGAGTATACTTATCTACATGTAGCAGAATAGGTGAGTCTTCAACCAAGGTAGGAGGGTTACTCTATAAAAGGTAATATTTTGTATAGGAAGTTAGATTAGGCAGATAATTAAATATAATTAAGATAAGTGATCTAGTTGTGCGATCTGACTTAAATATTCAGATTAATTTGTGGCTTATTCTCACTTAAAGAAAGTTGTTATTTAGAATTAAGTAATTTAAGTTATTCTTAATAAAAGTTGTGTTAAGAATTACAAAAAATGTCTCATCTCTTTTAGATAATCCCAACCATCTAGCTTACGCGGATCCAACAAGACATAGCTATCGCAGGATGGCTATGTCACAAGCTTCATATAGTGTGCCGTAAATAAATAACCAATTAATCCGTTAAGTATCCTAATCATTTAAGTAATTGTCAAAGTTTTTGTCACCCATTCCAGGAAAAATGTCTGCAATTAGATAATTAAACGTATTTGCAAACTGAAAATTCTACGTTGAAACATATTTTTGCGAAAATAATAAATGTGTAACTTTTCGAATATTCGAAAATTCGCGATAGAAAGCTACGGAATTGAAGATATGTGTATATTAATTAATATATTTAAGCTTCCACAAGAGGTTTACAATAGTCACATTTTGAAAAACACATGAATTAAAAGAGTTAGATTTTTTCTGTTTCAGATAACATGGGTTCTAAAAATACACTACGAGGATGGCATCCCGGCTGACACCCCATCCTCTTAACTTTCATATCAAGTAAACGTGAGGACTTTGAACCTCGACAGATTTATATCCTCTACACGACGGATGTTTGATGATGCCAGACCTCATCCCTGCGATTGTATAGAAACATTACTTTCCTCTCAAAATTTCCGTAACTTACCACATGAAATCTTGGAAGCCGCATAGATTCAATGTACATTATCCCAAGGGAGAAATTTTAATGAAATAGGACCTCGAATATACATTCCTCCGGGTACTAAGTCCACCTTTCTTAACGTCGCATTCTAAAGCAACAAGAGAGCTATTGGTGACGGACCTTATAATTTCGAACCGTGATAAAGAAACGAGGACGACGCTTGAACTTGCACCTTCTCTCCAAACTTCCATATCCCACCAATGTGAGAACTTTGAGTTTCGATAGATTTAATGTGCACCATCCCCTCTATACGATGGTCTTCAGTGACATCAGGACTTGAACCTGTGACACGGAAACGCCGGCCGCGAGTTTGTGACCAAGACCATCAGGCTATCAGGACTGCACTAAATCCAAGGGTTTTCTAAAAAGTTATTATTTTCCTTTCAGCAATTTGAAGAACTTTATCTTATTCTTGTCCACTTATTAGTAGGATTCAAACGTTCCCGGACTGAGCCTATAACGTGGAAAAAATTTGCAGTAGAGCGCGACCACGATAACATTTCCGTGTTATTGCACTCTTCCCCTTTTCTAAAAAAAGTTTGTTCCAAATCACGTGGTCGGTGAATCGCCACGGCGTCGTATTTTGTCCGCGGATGCATTTAGTCGTCGGCGATTGAAAGAAATTGCGTTTGTTGAGCGGATAATGGATATTCAATTTTGTGTTCGCTTGGGGAAATGTTCTACGGAGACTTACGAAATTTAGAGTAGGTGTAAGACAGCGATACATTCGAGTGGCATCGAGGTTTCAGAGAAGGCGCGGAAAGTGTCGAAGACGACAAACGTTCTGGACATTTGCAGACTTCCAGCACCGCTGAAAACATCAAAATTGTTTTTGCAGTGGTACATAAGAACAGGCTTCAAACAATAGCAGAATCAATTGAGATATCCTCAGCCACATGTCAGTGGATACTGATAAAAGATCTTAACATGCCTAGGGTGTGTCAACATATCGTTCCCCGCATGTTAAATGAAGACCAATTTGCAGATGAAGTTAAGGTACCCGCGACTACGTTCGGAACCGTGATTTTGAAAAAGCGCATAAATGGATAATTTTCATGATATTTAGTGTCACTTACATAAGAATACATGTATAAATTTTCTTAAGGACATTGTGACAAAAAAGAACTATTTAAATACAATATTTTGACAAAAAAGTAACTTAGAATAATCTTTTTTCAAAATGTTCTCCTTTTGTGAAAAATGCTTCAATTCTAATAATATTTTGCATGTATATAGCTCAGACCTCTGCACAGAGGCTCAACTAGAATGTTTGAAATATATAACTTAGAAGTGGGTTTATCCATATTTTATGACAACAGAGGGGAGCAATTTTAAGAAAAAAATGCCAATAATTATTTCAATTGGTGGTAACTCTAAAAATAATGTGAATTTTTCAAAAACTCTAGTTGAGCCTCTGTAGAGAGGTTTGAGCTATATACAGGCAAAATATTATTATAACGGAAGCCTTTTTCACAAAAGAACATTTTGAAAAAAGATTATTCTAAATTAATTTTTTGCCAAAATATTGTATTAAATTTTTTTTTTTTTTTTGCCAAAATGTCCTTAAAATAATTTTAGGCTTGTATTTTAATCTGAGTGACACTAAATATCATGAAAATTATCCATTTATGCGCCATTTTAAAATCACGGTTAGAATAGTTAAAAGTGCATCGTAGGCTGAATTAAAAGGCATGGCCAAAAATGGATTCCAGAAATATTTCGATGACCTTTATAAGCCATGACAAAAGTGTGCTGTTACTCAAGGATCTTATTTCGAAGGAGAATGGGTTTCAGCAGTTTAATTTCAGCAGTTTAATTAAAATATTTTTTTAAGTTATAGACTCACAGTCCAGGAACTTCTGAATCCTACTACATATTAAATAAATCACTATAGTCGTTTGAGGGAGGAAAAGTCGTTTAAAAATGGGGTGAAAACTCTACATTTTCAGTTTTGAAATGTTGTTAACTTTTGTACAAAAATATAAAAATGGTCGTATATCTATGTAAATTGTTTTCAAGTCATTGCAAAGTGATCTGGCCATAAATTATGAGCGCATTACGTGTTCGTTAACCTTTTAGTGGAAATAACTATCCTAGAGATGATAAATATCCTTTGTGTCACCTAATATCGTCTTCCGAATTATTATAAACATGAGACTCTATCACAATTTGTCACCGTAAGACTTACTCCACTTTTTGAGCTCAGTTAATGCTTGATTCGAGAAACGGTGCATAATTTTTGCATTTATTATACTAAGGAAGAAGGTAAGAAAAATGGAAATTTGTGTATCAATCACTATTCTTAACGACTTTTCTTATATGAAAAGAAATTTCTTTTCTTGGCTACAAGCGTAGAATGTCCAAAATCCAGAAGCAGACTAATGAAAATTCTTCTCTTCTTTTTTTAGATTCCATTGCCTCGGAGATTTGAAATTTATGAGGCGAGTATTATTCGTCGAATTTATAAGCTAATATATTTTATTAAAGAAACTTGATATTAGAATAAAATACTACATGTATAATATTTCGAAAAATCGATAAAAACTTAAAATCGAATTTATGTTGCCATCGAGATTCTTAATAATCTTTGTTACTTCATCGATTAATGTCAGTCACAGTTAATTAGTATCAAAAGTATTTAAATAAACTAGCTCGTAGATAATTATATATTTGGTTCTACGACGAAACGGTTTTTAGATTATTTTATTTCATTAAAAGCTGCTGAATTAAAAATCCAGTTAATGCCCAATTCGTTTCAACTGTTTGAAAACCAATGAATTCGATTAAATTTCTTTAGGGAAGAGTTTGTTTAATAACTGTAAATGTGAAGTTTGGAAGAAAAAAAAATTTCTGTTTTAGTGATGAAGCGAAATCTTCTTTCACTTCATCCAAAGAAAATTTAATGAACAACAACATTGCATCAGAGTTATAATATTTTAATACTATGTGATAGATTTTTTTTCTTTTTTTATAAATTTTACAAATTTTATTTTTTACAAATTAATAAAGTAAACTAAACTCAGTGGCACAACAGCCTATGAGTGCCAAGACCTACTGTGCCTATCTCAGTATTTGAGACCATCGGCGCTGAGGTGCCTGTGCATATGTTCAACTGGTCAGTTTGACGTGAAACCCCTACTATTAAGTCCCCACACAAACTTAGTACTCATTTATCGACCCATTGAAGGGATGAAAGGCTGAGTCGACCCTGCCCAGCCTTGGAATAGAACCACGGAAATGTGGTTTGGAAGCGCAATACGCTACCATTCGTCCACTGGGCTACATAAAAATTAATAGAGTTTTAAAATATCTTTTCTTTAATTAACTTTTAACTAAGTTCAGTGGTGCAATAGCCCATGAGAGCCAAGGCCTATTGCACCCAACTCAATTTTCGTGACCTTGGATGATGAGATGCTTGAGTAGATGTTCCGATCAGGTGGTCAATCTGACACAAAAAAACCAGTGTTTAGTTCCCAAGCAAGCTTGGTACTCATTAATCGCCGCACTGAAGGGATGAAAAGTTGAGACTACCATGCCCAGCGGGGGATTTGAACCCAGAACCTTTGCCGTGGGAGCGTTGTACACAATCACTTCATTCCCTCAATGATGCCAAGTATACCAAGCTTGCTTGGGAGCTAAACAATGGGGTTTCACTTCAGACCGACTAGTAATCTAAAGCTCTAATTGGCTGCTGTAATCTAATGCTAAATTTTGATTCACATTTGAGACAGACAGATTGATTGTTTAAAAACTGAGCTCTTAGAAACTTTTCTGGAATTACTCAAGACGAACCTTGTAATTTTAAACCTCGGTCGTGACAAGGACGCCACCTGAGCTGGTAGACCTACTTTCTAAGCTTCCCCGCCACCCACCATCAGGGCTTTGAGCCTCGATAGTTTTAACAAACACTAGCCTATCTTCACAGCAAACGTTTAATGCACGAAGACTCTGTTATCTGACTCTAGAAAAACAACACCAGCTACATTTTAGTTTGAAATTATATGTGTATAAATCTCAAATTATTGCATCAATGATGCGTTAGTTGAATTCGTTACTATGTGTATCAAAAATCTTTTAAGTAGAAACTATTTTAAGCAGCCTGGCTTATGTAAAATACTTTAAAATTTGTCCACGATATTGTTTTGTTATTTGATGCAAATTTTCTCTAAAACAATACTAAAAAAATTTTCTTTCTTTTTTTTATATAACCTTAAAATGGAATCTCGATTTAAAAATTGATATGCTACATTTAAAAAAAAATGATGAAATAGAATTTTCCTCACTAACATTTTTAATTCACAGAAAGTCGTATAAATACTTTAAAATTGTGCGATACTTCACAGTAACTAAAGCTGTACTCCATTAATGGTTTTTTTAAGAATAGCAATATATATAATGTGAATAGAAACTGAAGGGGGAGAAAACGGTTATATTAATGTAATTCAGAAGAACTCTGCAGTAGAATATTTGAAAAAAACTTTTATCTAGTTTTTTAATGATTTATCAATGTTTTATTTTTCCTTCTAATATTTAAGAAATATTTAAGATATATAATGTAAAATCGAAGCAAAAATACAATCTGATAGAAACTTTTTCAAATATTTTTCTCTTTTATATTTTAACTTTATTCTATTCAAATATATTCGATAGTACTTTTTGGAAAAGTAATTAGAGTTTCAGCAGATTAAGATTTACGGTGGGCACAGATTTAAGAGCACAAAAATGGCTTGAAAACTTTTTTAAAAAATGGAATGAAATAATAAAATTATTTCCTTATAAATATGTATCTCTTTATTTTCAAACCACGGTCGGGAATTATGCATAAGTAAAAAATACCTGCAATATCTAAAAATGAAAAACCAAATTCTTCTAGTATTTAATGCAGTGGAAATATAACTTGCTAAAAATGTCTTTTTACATATTGATAAACGAAAAAAGATCTTTAAAACTATTCAATAAAAAAATTCTTTCGAATAAAATTATTTTTACATGCAATATTCCGTATAATTTTAAACTTAAACAAGTTGTAAAGAATAACTGAAGTATAGAATTCTACATTAAGATTTCTATGTAGAAATTTTTCTACAGACTTGAATAATAAGTATAATTCATGTGCACATTATACAAACATTTCCAGAGAGAACTTTCTTTTGAATAAGAATACGAGCAGTTATATTATAATGTAAAATGGTATAATAATGTAAAATAAGTAATTACGTCATAAGTAATATGAAGTCGGTAAAATGGCTAACAATACACTGGCTTTCATTACTGGAAAAGAACATTAGCATTTTTTATGTGAGTCATTTATTAGAATTTTTTTTACTCATCTATATGACGAGTTCAAAAACATCAGACAATGAAGAGAAAAAAATCTCGTAACAACGTAATGGAGATATTAGTGAAGAAGTTAAATAAACTGTAATTATTTAACTCTTACTAATTATTTTGATTTAAACTGAGTATGTGATCTTTTAAACATTAAATGCTCTGAAACTAAGTATTAAAAATTCTGACACTCTTTTATTAATTTTTATGAGCTATTAACATAGAACAAGATGGTTAATTTTCCGCACAACCATATAAAATTTATAACTTCCTATAAAAAACAGAGTCGAAAGATGTCTCTCTGCAAATATTTGTAAGACAATATTTGTTATGTAAAAATGTTGTATCCATTTTTAAAAGAAAAAAACTAAACATGTTCATCGCTTTTATTAATATTTATTGAACAGTATTCCTTCTTCGTTATAATTGTGGGGGGAGGGTAATTTGTAAAATTCCATTTATGTACAAGAACTCCCTTTGAGAGGTAAAAAACTAGAAAACAGTGCATTGTTAACACTTGCTTCATGCTGAATTTTTTTACCTCCTAGAATTTTTGGAAGGAAAGAAACAGATAATTTAATGGTTCTAGATCTAGAGAGCATGACGGATACTATGAAGTTTCCCAGCATAACTTCGGATATTTTCTATATTATATTATATTCGGATATTCAAACCACACACACATCTTTTTCAACGATACTTGTCAAAGTTTGAGCTTATTTAACATCTCAACAAACAAAAACCACCGCTGCCAAAAATTGTCAAAAGTCTCGTTGTTTTTCTCATTGTTAAATTGATTTTACCAAGAATAAATTATCATACACACACACACATTGATGATAAAAATATTAATTAATATTTCGAAAATGTATTATTTTAGTTTGTTTCAAAAACAAACATAACATTCCAGTATATTTAACAATATTTTTAAATTTATAACGCATGAAAAATTTTCTCAATTAAAATACGTTTACATACTTCTATTTTATTTAATATTAAAGTGCTGCCAAAAAATTAAGTAAGTAATGTGTTATAACGCACAGTTTCCAGACTAATTTTACTTTAACTATAATGTCAAAATTAAATCTATAAGAGACAAAAAAAATACAGTTAACCCTACTTTTACCTTGATATTCGTAACTGTTTTTATTCTAAAACTAAGAAAAATTGATAATAATATTTTAAGATAAAAAATCAGACGATTTCATCGTTTAGTTTTAAATAATGAATTAAAAACTTGAGTTTAATGGCAGCTAATAAGAAACTGAAAATCCGGAAGATAATGAAAAGAAAAGTAACTGATGAATTAGAAATCAAATTTTTCGTTTAAAAAATAAACAGAAATGGTGCATGTTTTGATCTAATGCGTTAAATATCTCAAACAGTGCTTAATGTTTTGTTCTTTAATTCCAAGCGGAGCCTAATGGTTTTTTGCAACGTTCATTATTAGAACACAAATCTTCATTTTGGCAACGAACACCAAATTCCGCTCTGCAAACAAAATTCTATAAGCATTAAGGCGTACATTCTGTATTTTTACGGTTCTTGGCTTTTATCTGGAGAAGTAATTTACTCTTTAGAACTACATTTATATTCTCTAGAATATCTCGGAAAAGATGACTACATGGTAAGAAAGAAAATAAAAAACATTTTTATTAAGATATATTTTTCTTAAATTTTATTCTTAATTCTCATTTTCGTCTGCTTATAATATACTCTTTTATTTTCACTGATTAGTTTTTAATTAATATTACTTATTCTATACATCGTTATTTCTATAAAAGTGAAATTATCAAAGATGTCGTTGAAAGCTTAGTTCTGTGTTTTAAATCAAAATTTATTACTGACTCTGTCTAAGAAACAATTAAACAATAAGTGCAATTATTGTTTAAAAAGCAGCAAGAAAACGGGTTAAAAGTTGAGAAAAATACAAGTGAATATGTTAATTATTTAATAATTTGTATATCGATATTAAAAATATTTTTAAGATTAAAATAATCGAAATGTTTTGTTTTTAATTTTATGAATCTTTCTAATGCAATAATCGTTTTCAATAAATATTATATTTAAGTTGTTATAAGTTCCAAAAATTAACTTTATAAAACATTTGAACCATGTTACCCTAATAGAAAAGTGATCCTACTTTAATCGTGTAGAGTTATGGATCGGAGAATTGGAACAAACATTAATTATTTAAATAGTAAAAAGAATCGATGGATTTCTTGAGTGGTTGAAAATTGTTTTGAAATTTCGAAGGTTTATTTACTTAATATTAAAAAAATAGTTTATAAGTCAATTACATGTGCAGCCATTTTATATAAATTAGCATTCAAAAATTATTTGAATTTTAGAATTCTTTAAAACAATCCAGAGGGAGAGTTACTGAAATTCCAATTTAATTTTTAAGATAATGCAAGAACGTGTATTGAGTAATGAAATAATTTGCAATTTCATAATTAAATTGGTTAAGGCGCAAATTATTATTCGATATTAAATTTGTCTTACTTAAAATTAACAAGCAATATATAAAATGAAAAATAAGTCTTGAAAATTGAGAAATTACTTTCATTAAATCATACATTTAAAATAAAAATGTAAGCTTTTTATAAATTCAATTTTTTTTCAATGTTTTTTTTCCTAACTTTCTTTTAAAGCAAAGTCGATCGGATTACATATTTTTTAACTATTGACCAGAGCCAGAGCAATAGTATTCGAAACAAGTAATATATAAAAAAAATTGCCAGTTCCTACTTAGGTCAATAAAAAAAATTTTATTTTAGTGACTTTTTATTAAATAATCACAGTTAATATATGACAGAATCACAATATTAAGTGACCAAATACAAAACGATTTTCCTTGCAATCTTCCATTTTCCTTTCTATATAGGGTGCTGGACTATTTTTTTTTTTTGTTACTATTTATTCATTCATTAAATTTAATTATTTCAATAAAATAGTATGATAAAAAGAAATCACATTCCAGAAATTAGGCCATCTCAGATGGGATCCGAACCCACGATAGAAGTCCAACATGACATCCATTGCGTTACAGGGACACAACGAGCGATTTTCCTTTTTATATATGGTGTTGAACCATTATTTTTGAATTTTACTATTTATTCATTAATTAAAAAAATAATGAATTAATATTTGAAAAAACTGTATTAACATCAAGTGTCATCCACTACAGGTTAAAAAATGTATTTAAACATGTAAATGGATGAATAGAAAATACTTTATTAACGATTGAAAGTTTTAACAAGATATATATAAATATATATATAGGATAATAGTACGAACTGTGAATAAAAGAACGTATTCGTATTCGTAAAATCGTATTCGAAAAATAAAAATGTAATTATTTTTTATAAAATAACTACTACTGAATCATTCTAATTGACTGTCATTAAGGGGATTTCAATTTCAAGATTCGAAGAGGAAAAGAAAAAGAAACGAAGGCTGCATGAAAATTATGAAGAGAGATAACAAAAAAAGGTCTTTTGCAGAAAAGGCAAATGAGCTGTTGGTCATTCCTCTCGAGATTACGAGCAGGTGACATCAGAGGAAAGATGGCGGAAATGGTGAAGAAGCAAACGATTTTTCAGGGTCACCAAACGATTTCCCTTCCGTGAACTCTTCTCTTTCCTGAGGATTAGAAGATTATTCTTAAAGGTCTTTCTTTTTTTATCGCTATTGTCACTTAAATCATTTAAAGACGGACATAACTGATACCTGAGTTATGCGTCTGTCACTGGGACTGCGAGGTTAATTATTTAGCTCGGTTTTTCTTCTTTTGCTACAATGCATGAAAACTTTAAGCTTTATCTAAAAAGATTCAGCGAGATGTAATGGTTACTTCTTCCCTGCTTTTTGTAGCAAAAATTAGGAATTTAGATGAGAATTAAACCGAACGAAGATCTGTGAAAAATTAAAATCTTCTGGGGAGCTTTAGAAGACTGATTATTTTTGATTTTACAATGAATTATCATCACTGTAACAGTTAAACTGGTTTTTCAGCGCATTTTTATCTGTTAAGAGTATAAATAAAAATAAAATAATCCTTATCTAACAATAATATAATTTATCTGGATATAATATAATATATCTTGATAAAATAGTTTTAATATTTTTTGTAATGTTAAAGGCAACTGCTTTCATAATAGAATACATTTTACTATAAACGAGAGAAAAGTTTGAAAAAGGTACAGAAAAATTTTGCATTTTTTCCATATAGGGTGACAATTATTGAGCTATATGAAATAAAAAAATACTGAGTTTAAAAATTTTATTCAAATTTTAAAAGTAATTACAGATATTTGAGATATGTTCAATATGCTTATCACATCAATAGCTATGATGTAGCTCAGACGAGGAGCAAAATTCAGTAAAACTTGCCAACATTTTGTCATCAATAACACAATCAGTTCTCTCGAAAGTTTCAACCATACTTTTTTATTCTTATAATACTTTAACGGTTATTTTCAACTTGTATTATCTCGTATATTTTCTCTAAACCACAATCGGACTATTATTGCTCGAATAGAGTAGACCTTGACGATCGATATGTGCTCAGAATTGCTGTATTTCGGCCTTTTCAACGAGATACGAACAATAATAATAAGAATTTGCATGCTCAAAAAAAAATCTTAACCATACCCTGTATTCGATCACTTAGTTTTATCTGAACCTCGCCAACGACTCAAAAGTTATCAAGGTGTTTTATTTTCATATTGCTCAATAGTTATTTGATTGTGGTAACGTTTAAAAATATATGACCAAAAAAAAACCATCGACCAATTTTGTCAAATCAAAAAACATCTCCAAACGCCGCGATATGCAGCCAGTAATAGAAACCCTTCTTGTGCTCGTTTTTAACACATTAATCATAAGGATGACAGTATTTGGCAACGTCTTTTGAATAGACGATGTTTTTTAATTTGGGGAAATTAGTCGATGATATAGGTTTGATCCAAGTTTAGCCCACTCCTTTACTTATCGCCTAAGCGAATTGTTATCCTCATCTTGGATAGAAGTTCAATACAGAAATTTAAGCTGTTGACGCAATTTGGCACGATTTATTTTTATTATTTGCCAAAGATGCGAGCTAAGATATAATTCAACTTTATCATTGTATCGTTTTCAATTAAAAAGCTGCGTTAAAAAACAAGAAAAATATCATACATGAGTTTTATTTTTATACACAACTTCAAGTACATGATTTCGATTCATTTTTGATCCAAGAAAATAAACTTTAATTTAAATGCCTTGAATGCTTTGAATCTTGTTCCTAGAAGTTCCTTCCTTGTTTCCTTTTTGTTACGCTTCCATTTAGAATCATTTGATGATTACAGATATTAAAAGTCACGAATATTTCATAAACAAAAGAAACGTACATCATGTTTTTGTAATCATCAACAAACAAGCATTTGAATTACAGAGCATCCAATGAATGGTAATAAGAGGTTGCACAAACACTTTTTCATTCCAAGAAAATCAAAATTTAAATAAAACACTTAAAAATGATGCCAACTTCAGTATTTAAAAGCAATAATTGATACTTATATTTCTAAAGCATTCGTTTTTATACTTGTTTAATCATAACAATTGCCCGAATTTAAACATTAGTATGATGAACATGTTGCCTTTGGAGAAAAAAAATTTTAATGTACGATTACAGTAAACATCTAATGTCAGAATTGGTTTTAGTTGTTTCAGCCATTGTCACGTTCTTGAAAAACCCTACAATTTATTGATAAAAAATTATATTGTTTTTTGTTTTGAACTCTAAAATTGCTTCGCGGATATTATAGCCAATAAATAAATTGTGAATGGCTTTAGCTATAATTTCATTTTGTTATTGTTTATATCCTTTTCATGTTGTTCTAATAATGTTAAGACATATTTTGAAATACGTTTGTAGATAATTTTAAAAATAAAACTTTTTATGGCTCTTTTATGTGATTTTAAGCCATTTTATCATTAATGTTATATATTTTCCACACACACAAATAAATGATACTTTATACAAAAATGTATATTATTATTTAAAAAAACTTTCGAATGATATATTTTTAACATAAAAGTCTATCAATAGCCATTTTTCAATTTAAGGTATCCGACTACGTTCGGAACCGTGATTTTGTAAAAGCGTATAAATGGATACTATTTATGATATTTAGTGTCACTTAGATTAGAAAATGTATATAAAATTGTTTTAAGAATATTATTACGATAAAAAATTATTTAAGTACAATATTTTGACAAAAAATGAACATAGAATGAAAAATTTTCAAAATATTCTCCTTTTGTGAAAAATGCTTCTATTATAATAATATTTTGCCTGTATATAGCTACCTCTCTACAGAGGCTCAACTAGAATTTTTGAAATATGTAACTTAGAAGTGGGTTTATCCATATTTTATGACAACAGAGGGTAGCAATTTTAAGAAAAAAACGCCGATAATTATTTCAATGGGTGGTAACTGAAAATATGTGAATTTTTCAAAACTCCTAGTTCAGACTCTCTGGAGAAGTCTTTACTTTATATAAGAGCGCGCGAAATATTATTATTTTAGAAGCATTTTTTATAAAAGAACATTTTGAAAGAAGATTATTCTAAGTTAATTTTTTGCCAAAATATTATATTTAAATAATTTTTTTTTGTCAAAATATCATTAACACAATTTTATACGTGTATTCTAATCTAAGTGACACTAAATATCATGAAAATTATCCATTTTTGCACTTCTTTAAAATCACAGTTCCGAAGGTAGTCGGATACCTTAAGCTTGGAGTTTTGAAGCATATTTAAAGTCAAATATAAATTTCATTATCGTACATTAGTGAATATATATTGATATAAACATCCTATTTGTATCACTAAGCATTTTCTCTCGTAAGATGTTTCGCGGTCCCAAACTCGCAACCGACGTTAATTCTATCGAGTCCTGGCGCTACCAATGACTCTGTGGCCGTAGTAGCCATAGTCACGAACACGTGACTGAACAGCGTTGTCTTTTAGCGAATTTAAATCCTGATACCCTTGAGAAACTACTATGTAAAGGGATTGGTGCAAGTTAAATCCGTCTTTACTCAAAACCCCTACCGGTCACGTGGTGTGAAAGTTTGGAGGGTAAGGTGCCGGATTAAATGTCATCCTCGTCACTTGATCTCGCGATTCAAAATTATGACGTCCATTGACGTTAATAAAACATCACTCACATAACTAAAGACTCACCGAATAGAGGTGTTGATGCACGTTAAAGCTGTCGAGGCCTAAAGCCCTCACGTTGAAGGGGTAGGAGAAGATTGTATACCAGTTCAAGTGTCATTCTCGTCACTTTAACGAGACTCAAACTTACAAGGTAAATTGCCAATTGTACTTGTGTTGCATTGAACTGGGGTGACCATGGTAGCTTAACGGTCACGGGCTAGTGGCCGGCGTGTCATGAATTTGAGCCTTAATGTCCCTGAAGACCCACCGTGTAGAGGGGCTGATGCACGTTAAATCTATCGTTTCTCAAAGCCCACCCATTCACGTGGTGTTTAAAGTGGGTGAGTTGCTATATCATGTGTCGTCCTCGTCCCTTGACCATGGCTCAAAATTATGTTGACCGTCACCAATAGCTCCTTTGTTGCTTTATAGTGTTACATTAATAAACTCTTACTCCCACTTTGAAGTGAGAGATTGATAAAAAAAACCATCAAATCGTAATACGTTAGGAATAAATGTATGTGAATCGGTAAAAATCGATATTGAAATTTGTAAATTTTATCAAAATGAAAGCGTACTTTAAAATATTACTCTACTTACTTTCATCAATTATTTTCAAAAACAAAATACTTATTCAAGTATAATAAGCTCTAGGTTTTTTTTCTCAAAATTTATTACTCTTTTTTTGTTGTTTTTTAGTTTTTTTTTTTTTTTTTTTTTTTTAAAAGTGGAAAAATTTATCTTTTATTCATGTGGAGATAATTAAATCATAGACAAACATGTTTTTATAGGCGGCATGTTAATTCAATCATCACGTTATAGTCAAATTTGTCCTGAATAATTTAATAAATCACGCAATTTAAATCCAATGATATAAAACTGACAGGTTTTCAATAATCCATCTCTTCTACCCACCCACACTGCTGGATTTGAAACGATAATATTACAGTTAGGATATCGTCTTATCGATAAACGTTCCGATTTTCCATGGAAATTCCACTTAATAATCTTCCTATCAAATTTACTAAATTATCGTTTACGTATTAGACATAAACTTTGACTTCGCAGAAGAATAGTTTATTTAAATTTTCCTTTCTTTCTGATTCCTACGCTTTTTCCCCTCACCTTGTTGATAAATACAAAAATAGAGATACGCGTATTTCCCCACTATTTGTCGCCTACGCCAGTAAATATGACTATTGTCCAACGCTTGACAAATAAGATATCATGAATTGATTAAGCAATTTTTAAGGAATCTTCTGTCGAAAAAAAGGATAATTTTAGAGCTATTAGCATTATTTCCTACTAAAAAACTAGCTTATTGGATTTCTTTTTCGTCTATAATTTCGAAATTTTATATATTTTTTTACTAAAAATAAAAATTTAGCATTGAATTTCAAATTTTTTAAAAACATTAGAGCCATGGTCGGCAACCTATAGTCCTCGTACCACCAGAGGGCGCACTAAAGGTCTATTAGGGGCACACCAAAAAATTGTTGATGAAATAAAAAGTTTATATTCCTTTTTTCTTTTTATTTTTATTATATCCTTCTATTAATAGATGGGAATAATAAAAAATCCTCACAATATATAATAAATCCTCCTATTAGGTGAATGTACATCAAAGTCTCCCTGACAGAGTTGAAATTCAGAATGAAGACATTAAATCGTCTAAAATATGCTTTCTTCATATTGTGGAGTGAGATGCAAACACTAAATTTGACGTAAGATCTTTAATTAACATTCGAAGAATTTCCTGGAAAATTTTAGAAAACTTATATATATTGCAGAATTTGGATTGAACCCTTTATAGAAAAGCACAGGTGGAAATTAAAAGTTATGTTAACGTCGCACTACAAGACTGTAAGAGGGCTATTGGTGACAAACCTCGTATTTTCGAACCATGGACAAGTGACGAGGATGACTCCTGAGGGGGCTTAATTTCCACACCACACCAACGGAAGAACGTTTGAGCCTCGACTGATTTGACATGCAACGTCCTCCTCTACACGGCGGGTTATAGAAAGCAGAAATTATGTTTTAGATTATATATATATGTAAAATTCATAATATTTACTACTGTTGAATGTATTTGCATGTCATTTAACTGTTAGAAAAGTTAAGATTACGAAGAGTTTTGTTCTTTGAATATGAAAATTGATGTAAACAAATTTCGTTGTTTCTTTTTAAAAAGAAGCAAACATATAAGAAAAATAAGGAACTATTTTGATATCACACACACGGGGCATGAGCCAAGTTGTTGTTTTTGTTTGCGAAAATGGGCGATAACAGTACAATATGGTTACCTTGATATTTTTGCAGTTTTTGGAATATTGCAAGTTTTCAGTACTTTTTAATTGATATTCATTACAAATTTTAAAATATACTGCATAATATTATTAGTACATGTTACTTTTTATTATATTATATTAGTATTCATTATTTATTTATTGATGTTGGTTATTCTCAATATCTTTCTATATTCTTCTTTTGAAATATATTTCATTGTATTTCTAAGCAATTCCTTAAAATTATCTTCCTGATAATTTGATACCGTTAGGCCGCCATCTTGGATTCCATTCTAGCTACAACAAGCGTTGCTTGGCTTGATTCCTTTTTCGTGCCAAGCAGCGCCTGGCGCCTTGCCCCGTCATATCAAACTAGCACCAAAAATAAACTTTGTTTAAAGGTTTTACGTAGCAATTCCTCTCGTTAATATTTAATCAATGAATAATATAAAACAACCAATATTTAAGTTTTCATTTAATAGATTTTTAAAAGATCCACGAACATTAAATGAGATAAAAAATAAAAGAATTACATAACGAGAAAGATAATTTATTTTAAATTTTTTTCACCAAAAAAGATTTTTAAACCTTTTTAGTAATTTAGCCAAGTACCTAAAACAATAACTTCCACTTAATTTCATAAAAAATATTTTTATTTTCCTTTAAATATGCTGATATATTTAAAATATTATTCCCTTCTAGCTTGAAGCTAGTTGTTTTAAAATTGACATTTCTCAATTTTAATTATTTTTCAAATTTTGATAAATTTATAACTGGCATTAAAAGAATTATTATATAAAAGAATTTTTCAAAAAAAATTTAAGTTCAAATTTCTTTTTATTTTTTTAAAATGTTATGAAAATAATGCATTTCAATAACATTTAGATGATTACAAATACAAGAAATTTTCTAAAAATTTGAGAAAAAGTAAGATATAATTAACTAAGTTTTTTTCATGAAATTTTAAAAAGATATTATTTATTTCGTTTTTAATGAAAAAAACATTTCTGCTCTAATTTAGAAAATTTAAGTTTAAAAGTTCAAATACATTGCATTTTTGTCAAAAGGAACTATATCTATATTTGAAAAAAAAAATTCTACATGTATTTAAAAACTCTTACACGTAAAAAGGTTTCAACGGACCTCTTGTTTTCAAAGATGAATCCTTAAATACTTAAATGTTGTTTTTATTCAAAAACTTGATTGCAATATTTATAGATTTTATCTTCAGGATATGGCAATTAGTTTTAAACTACTCACGCAATGACCTTGATATTAAAACTTAAAAATTAAATTCTTATTGCCTTTAAAATCTTCCAAGTTTCTAAATATAATTGCTTAAGAATGCAATCAAATGACAAGATTTTGAATAACAAAATAATAAATTCAAAAAGGTTCTGATCGAAAACTTTTTTTCATAAATATTTTCATTTCTTTTGCTGTTGTTTTTTAAATATGTTAATCTGAAGACACTTCAAAAAATTTCTTGAAGAAACAGATCAAGATCAGGAGTTTAAATTCCAACCTTAGCTTCAAAACCCGTTACATGTCTTTTTTGCCATTTTTTATTTTGTTGTTGGATCGTAGTTTCGTGAAGCCTTCACTACTTTTTTATAGATTAAAAGTTCATCGCTTAGATCATACATGCTGTAGACGTCGTAACGAGTTTTGCTCCTTCAGAACATTGATAATATTAAACGAACAATGTATGTCAAATGTTCTGACATTATTAATAACATTTGGATCGATAATTATAGGGTTTAGTTTTGAAATGTTCTTAAAATAACCAAACGAATACTATATTTCATATTAACTGTCAGCCGTTATTAAATTGTGACTGTAACCTTGTTCTAAGGGATTCTTTTGGGCGTATAGAAAGGTGGTTTTATTTTTATTAATAGAGAAGATACATTGTGTATGAGTGGCAACAGTATTTTTTGTCTTATTAATACTTTCGTTAAAAAAAATTTAGCCATTTTTATGTTACATTAAATGTTTCACATATATTTTTTTATTAAGGAAAATATTTTTAAGTGTAATTTTTCTTTCATTTCAGGTAAGACATTTAGTGCTCCTTTAATTAATCTTCCACATTAAAAGATCTTTGTGGAAAATGCTTTGATATATCTTGATACTGGATGTAAATGATAATTTAGGAAGAGTTTTGTCGTTGTGCAATACGACCATTTACGTACATATCCTTTTAAAGTTCTTTCAGCAGTGTTTCTCAAATTTTCAATATTTCCGACTTATTTTTTTTAATTTTTATAATTTTTAATTTTTATTACCCCCTCCCCTTACAATAACTTCTCCTTTTCTTATTTTCCCGTCCTGACCACAGACCTGTGAATGTTTGGCGCAGAATAGCCAAAACTGGCTCTTGCGCCATAAAACACCAAACTCATCAACATCACCCCTTACAATAACAATGTATTGAATGCAGTAATGATAATGTACTTTAATGTTAAAGCTACAATATGACTTTAATTAAAAAATGGAAAAGTTATCAAGATGTGTATTAAATTTTGTATATGACAAGCCCATGAGAGTTACTAGTAATTACTAAACTTGTTTTTAATTTAGCATTGATAAATTAACTATCAAATACTTTGAGCAGTACTGGTACATTTATAAATATATTATAACAGTGTGAATGTGTATTTTGTTTTTTTTTATGTCAGAATATATTTTGTTTTGCTTCATTTAAAAAAATTGATAATTATTTTAAATATTTTATTTTCGACTTTTCGATATGCTCGCCCGGCCCCCCGGTCAGCGGTGGCTCCCGCTGATGGGGACGCACCCTACAGTTTTTTGAAGATCAATACTTTAAGGCATTTTATAGGTCGTAACTATGAATCCCTTTTCATGAATATCCTCAGTTTGATATCAATTATTTTTTTACCAATATTAAAATTATCCTAATATAGACATTCATATTTTGACAACTTGAGACCATATTAGGAAATAGTCAGCCTAATCTCTTTTAAATTCTATGAAATGTTCTCAAGAAAAAAGCTAAACATTAACTTTTTTATTTTATTCATAATGTAAAACAGTCAGTCCCTGAAGTAAATTTCATTAAAAAAACTTCATAAACAGTTTGAGTGTGGATATAACAAAAAAAATTAAGTAAGATAAAACACATAAAAGCTTTGCAAAAACTAATGATTTTTCGGAGTTAATCGAAAGGATGATTAAGACTGCATACATTTAAGCAAAACTTCAAGGATTGTAGTTACTAGCAAATGAATAAAACTGTAAAGTATAGGTAAGTTAAACATCATTCGACCTATACGCTTCTCTAAATACTTATTTTCAATTTTTGCGAGTTAAAACTATTTAATGCATTCAATTATAAGAAAAGAATGCAAAAAAGCAGTTTTTTAAGACAAAGTTATTTATAAAAAGTGCTGTTAACGAAAAAAAATGTTAGTAAAACTCCTATTTTTAGAAATTTATTCTCCCTAAACTTTCTTTCTGCGCTTAAGATTGTATTTCATTTCATTAATTCATACGCAAGGAATGCAATACATTTAGCAAAAAATTTAAAATTCAACTTAAAATACTTTCCAATGTTTTTGTTTTATTAATAAGCTATTTTGGTAAATAAAATCCATAAGGAAAAACTGTTTTGTAGTTTAATATTTCTATTCACATTTTTACGTCTAATTTTGTATAAACAGAAGTAAAGATATTTCTAGTAAGGAAATTAGCAATTAATGTCGAAGATTTAATATAATCAGTAATTATAAATGGACTAAATACTACTTATTTTATTAACTTAATCATTTAAATTATCAGATTATAACTTATACACATATAAATATTTACTAGAAAAAAGTATTTTATTACATAATTAATGCTTATGAATTTAACTGAAGAGTTTTTTTTTTTTACTTTCTTATACATATTTAAATGTAATGATACACACACACACAAGATAGGTATCTTTTTATGGTTCATCATCTTTTTTAGGGGAAGTATGCATGTTTCGTTTTCCCCCTAATGTATACATGCGACATTTGAAAGAAATATTTAATGTAAATTTTCATATTGTTAAAATAACTGCTTCTTACATTATTTAAATGAAACCTAATACTTTATGCTTTCGAAAGGCCTATATCTTACATTTTGGTAATGCAATTAATAAATAAAAAAGGCAAGAAGCTAAATTCAGTTGTAATTAGTTTTTGACAAAACATTACCTTATACTGCTTTTATTTATTTTTTAATTGTTTAATATCGAATTCTTTCATGAATGTTAAGTTAAAACTTTTGAGTTTTTTTAGAACTGTAACACCTGTTTATTTATGGTACTTAAAAATTGTTATAAATAGCATTAGAGGACTATAAATATGAACAGCGATATTATATTTGAAGAATGAAGTAGTGATATTAATAGATTAAATACATTTCATGCGGTCATTTTCTATGACTAATTTTTAATACTTAATTTATGATTCATAAATTAATTCATATATATGTGTATATATTATTATTATTATTATTGTTAGCAGTAGTAGTATGAATTAAAATACGACACCACTTAAAGGGAAAACAGAATTGTGCAGTATATTTAACAATTTATAAAAATTTCTATATTATTTCTACACCAATTACTACTAACCCGAAAGTTTTCGAATACTGAATGCAACTTACCACAGATGTGACTTCAGCTATGGTCTCCAGGGTTGGCAGCAGTGTTGTAGTTTCTTGACACAAATGATGCTTCGAAAATAACAATAATGATACTAAAATACAAAACGTCTTCATCTTCATTTTTCTCCTCTTCACAATAAATAATAAAATAATGAAATCACAGAGTTTATATCTACAGAAACGGGTTATATACACCTGTAGTGTATCAGGACGACTGTCGATGAAATTTCATATTAATCTTCGATTATAATATATATTGACTGAATATACAAACTCTTCCAACAACTTAAGCACTTCGAAAGTTCACCATGCCTTTCTTAGAATACGCATACTTCATATCATGCTTTGGAGTAAGAATTTTTTTAAAAGGGCAGAGTTTTCCAACAATGTTCTATGTTGACTGGACAGTCATGTGCATCTAACGAAACAGATCCCAAACGTTCATCTCAACTCACGTGACTTCGGGGCACAAGGCATCTGGTCAAGCGGGCGGAGGGGGGAAATGTGCAACTTCTAAAAAGGAGAAACACTTTTTATACTCGGGGGCAATAGACCGTGAAGTTGCTGCAGTGTCTTCATGTTAATCACCGCCTTCCCCACTCACTCCCGCAAGAGAGGGATAAAAAAAATGGGGGGCCTTGAAGGAGAAGAAAAATAGCTGGATAAAGAAAAAGAGAAATTTTCTTGTGGTCAGCCAAGGATGCTGCTTTTCTGGACATTTCTCATTGCGTGTGTGAAGTGAAAGTCATCAGTGACACTGTGATTGTAACTGTGGGAAAGAGAGGCTCCTTTTTAGGGTAAATGCCCGGAAAGTCTTTTTTCAGGGTCTCCAATTATAGTTGAGATGAGTGTCTCTGAAATATATGGGTTAAATGAGGAAGCACCGTTGTCAGGTTGTAACAGGGATTAAGAAATTAAATTTAATTCCCGTTATACTCAAATGGGATGTTATTTATATTATAATAATTATGGGGAAAAAATTATTTGAAAGTAGAGTAAGAAATTCTTCTACTCAAAAGTTGCAAACGATTTTTTTTTTATTTCATTTTTAATTTAGACTTTGACTTAAAGAAATGGCAACAGAGAAAGAAAAAAAGAAAGAGACACATATTTGTCAAGAATTGCGAACTGGTGTCACGTGACTTTAATTTAATTAATTTTTCGAAAATGTCATTTTATCATACTTATTTGTTTATTTCTTGTAAAATTGTTTGGTAACGTTATTATATTTTATGATCTTTAGAAATATTTTATTGGATGTTCGATTGTAAAAGAACTTTGTAGTGAGAGGTTGTTATAAAAACATATTCCAGAGCCGGAGAGATACTTGTTTTACTGATTTATTTTTAGAAATTGTTTAAGAGAGTACAGGTTCATATATTAAAGGAATATATATATTATTTATATACACAATCGTCTTACCATAAATCAGTTATCGGATAAAAGTGTCATTCCACACAAAAAAAATACATTATTATTATTTATTGCTAATTAACATTAAAAGTGTATCTTCGGTAACTAAGTAATCATAGACACGAAGTCGTAAGTCTCTGAAGTCTTGAATTGGAGTTCTGGTACCACACTAAAGATCCGCCATGCAAAGAAGATGACATGCGTTAAATTTTTCAAGGAAAAAGTCCTCCCGTTTGCTAGATGTGAAAGTTTGGAAAAAGAGTGCCAATTCAGGTGTCGTCCTCGTCATTTGATTGAAGCTTAAAGTTGCAAGTTCCATTACTAACAGTCCCAGTGTAACTTCAAAATAAGTAATAATTAATAAGTAATTAATCTTGTATATATCATATCTTTTTGAAATATAATTTAGAAGTTGATTTATTCATATTTTTATACATCAGAGTAGAGAAATGTTAACAACAAAGAATTTTGGTAATTATTTCAATTGTGAATTTTTCAAAAATCCTAGTTCAAGCTCTGTACGAAACTCTTAGATATATATAGCAAAATATTATTATTCAAGATGCATTTTGCAAAAAAGAAGAATGTTTCGAAAATATGTCATTCGTTCTTTAATTTTGCAAAAACGTTGCATTTAAATCATCCCTTCGTTGTAATAATATTCTTTAAGTGTGTGTGTGTGTGTGT
>BMAV01006926.1:24691-46647 GCA_019973955.1 Trichonephila inaurata madagascariensis
GTGTGTGTGTGTGTGTGTGTGTGTAATCATGAAAAATTTTACGAGAAATGCTTTTTGACGTTATCTAGTTTTGATGATAATAATGTAGTGAAATAATAAAATAAAGAAAAGCATTTAAGAAATTAAACGGAATAGCAAATATTTTTTCAGTAATTTTAGAATTAATGGCCATATAATATAAATATTGATGAGAATATGATATTAATATATATTCTTACCTTTTCCCGTTTTTGCTAGAATATAATATTTTATCACTTCTTTAATAATTTTATCATCAGCCTTTCCAAAACTGAGTAACTAAAGCTTATTATAGTTTAAACTTGTATTTTTTTCAGATTGATATTTTAAATTTTCGTCAGAAATATATTAACAACATGTATTGTTCGTTCATATCCTATCCTACATTCCTTACTTTAAAATTCCGATATTTTTTAAATTTGTTCATATGTATGAGCAGTAAAATTATAAAATACTCTGCTGTCTCTAAATTCTAAAAAAAAAAAAAAAAAATTGGAAGTAAAAAAAATTAACAAAATAAAAAAATATATGCAGTTTTTTTTTTCTAAGGCTGTATTTGATATTTAATAATGGTTTTAAATCTACCCATTATAACTTTTTTTGTATTTCGCTCAGTTCTAAAACAGGAGTGGAAAGGTTGGAAAGTAACTTAACCAGCAGAGTAGTCCCCAAACTGCAATATTTACAGTTGATGTAGCAGCCATCTTGGATTATTTGGAGTTACTTTAATCTGATTTATGAATATAGGGTAACCAACACTGCGATTACGTTTCCATTGTAACATTTTTATATTGGCGACCTAGGCAAATAATTTCTCCCAAATCCTTTGTTTAAAACAAAACTTTTAATTAGAAATATTACATTTCATCCTAAAATCTACAAAGAAAACAGTTCTTGGGACAAATTACAAAGCAACAGTTCTCGAGATAAACAGGCCTGCTTCACAATTATCGAGAAATTCTTAGTAATTTGACTACATTTCAATTCTCTCTTGAATTCCTGATTATATGTGTAAATAACTATAATACATAAATGGATTAGTAAAACAAATTGCTTAATTTTTGTATAAGTTTTACTTTAATTCAGTATGAATTGTAAGAATAATTTCTCAATGTTATAATATTTTACAATATTTTTTTTAATTAAATCCCTTCTTGGGGAAAGCAAAAGCATAAATGACCTGGCACAGTTTATTGGTATTTAAAACACTCTAACCCAGCGATACTCAGCCTGCGGCTCACTGGGCCGTTTTAAGAGGCCCTGTCATGGCCCATTGCTCTGAAAAATTCGATTATTTATAAAAAATTTGTGGGAAATTCTTTATTAAGCTGTTGTTTTTGCTGTTGATTTCATATGGTTGCGAGTTGATTTTTTTCTAATTAGTTGTAATAGACAAAAGTGGAGTAGCAGCCATTTTATGAGTGGAACTAATTTTGAACTATCTTCCATATCTTGCAAGTGAAAAATATTCGAAGAAAATAGGTTGTTTCAAGACAATTGAGAAATTTACTATTTTGTAGTGAAAAACAAGCATGGATCAGTAATTGTTTGATTTGTCACAAAAGTCTTGTATTTAAAAAATACCAATAAACAGGAATCGTGTTCAATGACACTTTTTCTCGAAGAACTTTTTCAAGAGGTGATAAATAGGCTTTCTTGAATAATCTTTACAACAACCAAAAAAGTGTTTTGTCAGGGGTCATTCCACAGTGTTAACAAAGGCACCGTATGAAATTCGTTACATTATTGGTAATCATATGAAACCGTTTACTGATGCAGAAATTGTGAAGGACTGATTCTTAAATGCTTCCAATTTAGAAAAGTTCAGTGACAAAAATAAAAAAATACAAGAAGTAATAATTAATAAAAGCAAAATAGGAGTTTTAGTATTTTGATCAATTTTCCACATTTTAAATTTTCTATGTTATCTTGGTCTTAAAGCATTTTTTCCCCCCCCCCCCCACTTCCTCCATTAATCCTCATATTGAGGCCCGCGTGAAAGATTGAGTACCCCTGCTCTAACCCGTTGGTAACTAATAACTTTCATATATAAGAACTACAAATCAATCATAAAGACTTCTTTTCATAAGGACTACAAATCAATAACATTATAAAAGAGACAATTTAATTGTTGTCTTCTTAATAATTGCAAAAGGCTTTGTATCTTGCTCTTGATTCAATATAAAAATAAAATGTAAAATAGAAAGGGAATTATTTGTATTTGATGCTTATATTAAAATAGACATAAAATACAACGTTTTTAATAGGAATTTTACGTCTGAAAACTAGTAATATAAGTGAGATTGATCAGTGTGATTAAATATTGCAAAAAATCAAAATAAAATTTTAATTTTTTTGTTTTGTTTTTTTTCCATTTTCTGCTTTATCTTACGAGTAAGATTTAAAAAGATGAAATGTTGGAAAAACTGAGGGAAAATACGATGCAACTTTTTCAACAATGTGAATCCTTTGAAAAGCCCTTTTAACATTAATATTGCTTTAAATAAATTTTTATCTCAAAATGTGCCCACAATTTTTCAATATAACTTTCTGATATTTCTTTACATATTTATTATTTCTTATACTTTAAAAATTTGTTTATTATTCCACTGGACTACGGAATTTTCAGTCTACAAAACTATTCTACGAAAAGCCAAATTTAGATTTACAGGTCTTTTTCTTATCATATCAAGTTGAATATTTTTTAAAGAAAGAGGAACAATAATTTTTTATGAATTTATCGAAATTAGGCGTTTTTATATAAAATTAAGAAATACACTTTATGTAAATTGCAATGTCGGCTGGGTGACGTGGTTGGTTTGTCGCTGGCCTTCTGTACCCAAGATTTCGGGTTCGACCCCGGCCCAAGTCGGTGGATTTTCATGATGCAGAATATCAATGCCTGTTGATCAAATTACACATATTTTATGATTATAAAGCATGTAAAATATCCCTAGGGGTTCTCTAGGCAAAATTAAATCCTAGTACAGGTTCGCATCGTCAGAGCTCAGGTGCATCCATCTAGGGAGGACTCTGGATGTCAAAATTACCTGCGGTGATTGGTATCCGCCAATATGACGCCGTACGAAAAAGAGATACCAGCTTTCGGCGTGTACTAGGTAGATTGATGAACTTCGTTAATAACTGTTCATAATCTGCCATTAGAAATTAAAAGAAAATGTAGATTTCAATTATATAGTAGTATTAATATATATATAATATTTTTAAATGTATTATTAAAATTGTATAAAAATGTGTAAAATGTATTATATTAAATTTTTGTGCATATATAAAGACAACAATCTTCATGCAGAAAAATCCCCGAAGAAGCTTTTCACTGTGTTAATTGCTTGTTTTTAGTACGAATAATAGTAAATTTTTAATACAAATATTTTAAATATTACTCAAAAATCCGTGTTCTAAAAAAATATATGAAGGACTTTTTCTTTTAAGAATTAAAATGAAAAGCCTGCGCTTCAAACTTCTGAAATGAACCACAAAGGGTAAAAGACTTCAAAGTTTTCTTTTTATTACAGTGAATCATTGGAAGATCCGGGAAAATCAAAGCGCATCCTATCCTCTGAGCATGACGATCTATCGTCAGTCACGTATACTAGAACGAAATAAAAAAATATTACACGACGCATGAAACATATAAGCGATATTTATCAGAAGCCTACGTAGCCTAATTGTATTTTCCTTAATTAATTTGCTCTGTAATTCCAATTATTAAAATATAAACCCCATTCTACAAAACCTTAATTAATAAAATGTGAGTTTTATAGAATTTATATTTTTAAAAAATGGTGTTGAGGATTTCTTTATTGCACATTAGATATGCAAACAGTTTAATGGCATTTAAAATGCATTTTCAAAATGTCAGAGATTGTAAGTAATAGTTAGTGTATTGTATGCAAATTATCAGAAAGTAAAGATAAGCATGCTTTGCTTTGTTAAAAGAAGAAACTTATAGAAAGTTTCCAGGAGATGTGTTGAAAAGATAAGAAATCGTGTGTAGAAATTGTGTAATAGAAAAATTATACAAAGTATCTGAAACTTTTGACATTGTAATCAGAGAACAGGTAACTAGAAAGATTTGAATAAATAAATAAAACTTACCCGAAACTCTTGTGAAATCGATGCCAAGTGATTATTTAAAATCAAGGACGGTGGAAGGGGTAACTAATTCCGTTCGTACAAGACTTCCAAGAAGAAAAAAAAGAGTTTGTGTGAAAAAATTTACTCTCTCATTGAAAATCAAACAAATCTTAATTTTTTCAATAATATCATTTATCATTTTCTTTTCATTGGTTTTATATATGTTTATGTATATTATTTGTTTGTTTTGTACATCTCAGTTATACACAAATGTATTGTACGTTGTTCAGTAATATCAGACGTGATGCCTTGTACTCATTCAAAAGAACGGGTATCCGACGTAGTTGAATCACGGGTTCGAGTCCTGATGTCATTGAAGACGCTTCGTGTAAAGGAGCTAATGCATATTAAATCTATCGGACATGGAAAAGTAAGTTAGAGACGCGGAGGTGACAGCTCAATTGTCGTTCTCGTCAATTGACAGAGGATCAGAATTACGAAGTTGATCGTGAGCAGCGTTGCCTTAGTTAATAAACGTTCACCTTGTTCTATAATACTTTAATAATTTTAATGTGCTTATTATCCCATACATCGTGTGTGTTATCATATCCACCCAATGGGATATTTATCTTTTGTTTAGTTGAATACAAACTGTAAAGCAACGAGTGTTGTTTTTAAACATTCATGGAACGTTTATTTATCAACTGGGCTGCATTTTGGCAGCTAAGCCTTTGAAAACACGGAAAATCTCCAAATGCCAGAGCCATTCCATTGGTGGCACCCTCTAATGGCTGCTCCCGTTACCAAATTTTTGACGCTTGAGTTTATCGACTGTAAAATCCAGCGTATAACGCGCACCGCCATATAACGGGCACCTATACTTTCAAGCGGCAATTTTTGATTTTTAGGTATACTCGCCGTATAACGCACACTTCCTACTTTACGAAAAAAATGAAATGTGTATTCGTAATGCTATTATATTTTTAAGTCAATTATTCGAAACATTATTCCAACCTCTAGAGAAAAATAATATACTTCTAGAACTACAACTCTTTAAGTTCTTAAGAAATGTCTTTTCTTTTAAAAAAAAACAGTATTTCGATATATGCAGGTCCAATTTTTTTCTATGCTCATATTTTTTTTTATTTTTAAAGCTCTCATTTTCATATCCGGCGCATAAATCGCACCCGAAAATTTCAATCATATTTCTTGTGTTAAAAGTGCGCGTTATACGCCGGATTTTACGGTAGTTCAAGCTCTCGTCGGATGCTAAATACTGCCACAATTTAATTTTAACGAAAGTACCAGAGCTAGATTGATATTCAAGGGATCTTTTACGTGCTACATAATCATATAACATGTTTACCTATGATTTTTGCATCCAGAAAATCTATCGTCTCCAGCCGGGATCGAACTCGAAACCTTGGTTTTATAAGGTGGACACAATACCTCTAAATAACCGAGCTGACTATACGTGGAACGTTATCTGTGTTAATAAGAACTCGAGTGTGTGCTCTCTTTAAAAATTCTTTAAATGTCTCTTTCAAACACGAAAAGGCATTTTTTTTTAAAAAAACATGTTCAAATAGCAGAAATACAAAGACAGAAACCAGCATATTACTAAAGAAGAGTTAGCCCTATCGAATCGGAATGAATAAATCTAGAACTGATTATAGCCTTTCAAATGTCTGAACACGCAACATCCCTATAATTTCGAGACTGAGAATAGTGTTTTCTTTTCGAACGTTAAATGAGCAGCCTTTCTGTTCTCACCATCCCAAGGACAGAGAAGGACATTAATTTCATGTTACCGTTTTATTTCGGACAGTTGAAAAACAGTTTCTATCTCTCTCTCTCTCTCTCTATCTCTATCTCTCTAAAAGCAATTTTAAAAAATCAGATCAGATTTTTTATGACTTCCATTCTCTCCTCTTTTATTAGAAAATTCCACTGTTCCTTTCTAAGAATCTACAAGTGATGCATATTAAGAATCTATAATCTGGAAGATATTTAATTATAAACATGCAGTCGTGCATACTATCGTGGTTTTTTTCCCTTCTGTTTATAAGGAATTTTAAAGGTAACATTAAAATCAGGAAAAATATTTCTTTATTCGCATAATAATTACCACCAAGTCATTTCTTTTTAATATTATTAACCGCAAATTAGTTGTTAGGGTTGCAGTAAATTTATCATGGGTACCTTATTAAAATAAACATCTAATAACGAAATGCTCATTTTTACACATGCATTACAATACTATACAAAATATATTAAAAAACTATGAAAATGTTTATGAATGAATATTAGTGTTTATGAACTAATTACAGTTACCTTCAAAATAGCTCTTCTTTGAAATCAAGCCCAGTCATGACGGATTGTTTAAAGAGTTCTGTGGAAGCTGATATAAAATTTGTAGCAGAAGCAATACAGTGGAAAACACCAATTTTATTAAATCCAAACAGAATCTAATTCCTTTATTCCCCTTATTTAAACTCTATTTTATAAGGGAAACGATATTTTTCGCAACGAATAGGCTAAATTCATGTGACGTCATAGTCACATGATAACTGCAGTCACGCGTTTTTAGCTTTTTTTCACTGTTTGCTAGCTCTTGCTTTTTACATAAACTTTTTTTTCAAAAATTACATATTTGTAAGAAAAAATAGCACATACCAGTGAACAAAATACTCTTAATTTAAAAACTCACACGTAATGTAAGAGCTTTTTCTTAGTTTTGAAAAACTTTTTGAAGGATCTTATTACTTGAACATCTTTACCCAATTATCAAATGTGAAATTTTATATAGATTCTACAAGTAGAACAACAAGCTCAAGTTTAATGTCACAGTTTTAAATTGTACGGAGAACACGTGGTTGCATTTATCATCTGTCCATCATGAACTTAGCCCATTGAATATTTAATTTGCAGACAATAATTAAAAATAAAACTTCAAGGCTTGGTCAATAGATCTGTATCGGCGTTCGAAACAAGAGATTTCTTAATCTCTCTTCTTAATATTACCTTAGTCAGACCGAGATCATTTTCCTTACATCTTCCCAAATCATGTCCACAACGCCAAAATGACAACTTTTCAAAAAAATTTACAAAATGGAAAAAAGAAGAAAAAAGTTCTACACGGTCAGATTTGGAGTGCTAACAGACTATGCATGTGCTTGAATATCATGAATCAAAAGCTTAGCGATGTAGAACACTGTCACAAAGTGTTTTCATCAAGTGATATCCATATATCTTAAATTTCTAAAAATCGGCAACTCATTTTGTTGGTAGTTAGACTAACATTCTTTTATAGCTATATGAGAACTACACAGAAGAGCCAAAAACACTGGTACAGGTATGCGTATGCAAATAAAGAAATATGGGACCAATCAGAGTACGGCGCTGCGGCTGGCAAAGCCTATCTAAGACAACGAGTGTCTGGCACAGTTTCTATATAGGTTATTGCCCCTCTACAATGGCAGGTTATCAAGATTTAAGTGAGTTTGAACGTGGTGTTATAGCCGGTGCACGAGAGATGGGACATAGCATCTCCGAAGTAGCAATGAAATTTGGATTTTCACATGTGGCCATTACACGAGTGTACTATGAGTATCGGGAATCCGGTAAAACATCAAACCTACGACAACCCTGCTGCAGGAAACGATCATGCAAGAAATGGCACTAACGACGACTGACGATAATCATTAAGCGTGACAGACATGCAACTCATCCACAAATTGCTGCAGATTTTAATGCTGGGCCACCA
The DNA here is from genome assembly GCA_019973955.1 of Trichonephila inaurata madagascariensis. Classification (NCBI taxonomy): domain Eukaryota; kingdom Metazoa; phylum Arthropoda; class Arachnida; order Araneae; family Nephilidae; genus Trichonephila; species Trichonephila inaurata. The sequence goes on from BMAV01006926.1 coordinate 32,574, forward strand.
ACAAGTGTCACCATGCGAACCATTGAACGAAACATCATATCTATGGGCTTTCGGAGCCGAAGGCCCCCTCGTGTACCCTTGTTGACTGCACGACACAAAGATTTACGCCTCGTCTGGGCTCGTCAACACCTACATTGGACTGTTGATTACTTGGAACACGTTGCCTGGTCTAAAGAGTCTCATTTCCAATTGAATTGAGCTGATGAACGTGTACAGGTAAGGAGGCAACCTCATGAATTCATGGATCTTACATGTCAACAGAGGACTTTTCAAGCTGGTGGAGGCTCTGTGGTAGTATAGGGGTGTGCAGTTGGCGTGATATGGGACCCCTGATACGTCTAGATACAACTCTGACAGGTGACAAGTACGTAAGCATCCTGTCTGATCAACTTTACCCATTCATGTCCATTGTGAATTGCGACGGACTTTGGGGAATTTGAGAAGAACAATGCGGCACTCCACACATCCAGAATTGCAACAGAGTGGATCCAAGAGCACTCGTCTGAATTTAGACACTTCCGCTGGCCACCAAAATACCCAGACATGAATATTATTTAATATATCTAGAATGCCTTGCAACGTGCTGTTCAGATGAGATCTCCACTCCTTCTTACTCCTACTGATTTATGGACAGCCCCGCAGGATTCATGGTGTCAGTTACCTCCAGCACTGCTTTAGACATTAATTAGACATTAATCGAATCCATGCACCGTCGTGTTGCAGCACTTCTGCATGCTCGTGGGGGCTCTACACGATATTAGGTAGGTGTAACAGTTTGTTTGTTTTTTTGGCTCTTCAGTGTATATTAAACACGTCCATGTTAGAATGCATCGCAAACTATCCAAATTTGTTGGAATCAGTAGTAACATATGATGAGACATGGAGTTTTGCCTATGACCCAAAAAGTAAGTGCCAGTCGATGCAGTGGAAGTCTCCAGGATCCCCAAGACCCAAAAAAGCACATATATCAAAATCAAAATTCAAGGCAATGCTAATTGTCTTCTTTGACATTAATAGAATTGCAATGATAGAGGGGGTTCCCACTGGTCCGGCTGTTAATCAACACACTACTGTATTGAAATTCTAAAAAGATTTCGTGAAAAAATTAGGATAAAAAGACCACAGCTGTGGAGTGATGTTTGGCTGTTGCACCAGAACAGTGCACCTCCTCACATAGCCCTATCTGTCAAGCAGTTTCTGTTCAGCAAAAACATAACTGTAATGGAACATTCTCACCTGATTTGGCTCCGTGCGATTTTTTTTATTTCCTACAGTTAAACCTTCTTAACCCCGTACTTCTCGCTCCTGTCAATATCACGAGGTGAAATTTCCCTCTCTATTCCTCGTGCCCGTGATATTTCCGGGCTGGAGTATTCAAAAGCAACGAGCTACAAAGATTAAAACTATCTGCTTCTTATGCCTGCGATCATGTTTATTTTTTACCAGAAGGCAGTACCAAATTATTAGCAGCGTGTTTAGAGATAGTTATTTTATTTTAAACTAGATGTTAGCACAATCAAACATATCTATATTAGCAATATATTTTTGTAATCTTAGCTCAATTACTTAGTTCCGCTCTTCGTGAATAGATCTGGGTTGCGTTTTGTGAAAAATATATATATATATTTTAATATTATATACATTATGGAGTTAGTTTCGAATCGGATTTTACTTTAAGTATAAAGAGATCTGAGAGTGATTCTGAAATAACTGATTGTTTTGGTTAGTGAACCTGAGAGCATTGATGATGGTTCTGTATTGTTACCTATGATATATTGGCCTTTTTATCTCATAATTTAAAATTTATCTCTATTAATGTGTTTTTACATTGTATAAGTCTATTAAAATTCTCCTTTAATGTTTAAAATATATGTATTTTTAATTTTTTCTCTTTGCTGATAAACGAACTTTCAGTCATAATAACCCTAAATGGAGGCTTTTCTTAAAAAATTAATTTTTTGTATTTCAAGCTAAAAATTTACTCAAAATTTAAAAATAAATATATATATTAAACATACACTTAGTTTTATATAATTTTCTTGAATAAAAAATAGGCACTTTAATAACCATTTTCTTCAAAATTATGAGACCGTTAAGGGGTTAAAGGGAACCCATTTTACCTCAGTTGAAGAAATTCAGGCCCAAGCGGAGAATTTCCTGAAGGGCCTTCCAAAAACCTCGTGACCAGAACTGTTACCAGCAATGGCAGCACCGAATGCAGAAGTGAATGAATGCTGAAGGGGACTACTTTGAAGGTGATAATGTCACTGAGAAATGATTATATTAGTACAAGGATTTATTGGACCAGTCTGGGTTTCCTTTTGTGTCACACGTCGTATATAACGTCTTTTCTTAATATGCTAATTTTTCTCGTTGTCTTAGGATAGAAAAGACCACTAAAATCGAAGCCGAGTAACTTTTGACTGCTATTGAAATTTACAAAACTATTTACCAGTTAAATGACTTTATAGATTTTGACTTAGCTAAAGCTAACAAAGAAAAGAAAAGATATATATAATTTATGTAATATAATGAATGTCTTATCATTCATTAACGAAACCAAAGTACATCAAGATCATTGATCTAAAAACTTATGAATTAAAAAGTCGGTAATCTCTTTACATTGCATTGAATCTTTCTTCTCTCGAGATACAAATTGTAATAAATACTCGTACTATTAAGACTTAATAAGCAATTTTCGATGCATGATTCTAAAATACCTAAAGGTTAGTCTGAGCATAAAAAATAAGAAAACGTTTATGTCCCATTATCCAGTTACATACTTGAAAAGTTTTGATTTGTGACAGAATCTGATTAAAGATTTTCCGTGTTGCCATCTCAAGAGCAATAGATAACACTAAACAGATATTTACTCCTTTCCTTATAATCATTCAGAAATGATGATGAGGGGGAAAGTAAATTGGCAGGACCTTGCATAAAAGATCAGTTCTTTTAATCAGCATTTATTGGGAAACAAAAACAATTGTAAGGGGAGAGAGAGGAATTTCCCGAATCTCTTCTTTCGAGCAATTATGACAAGTGTATGAAAACCACAAAGGAAATGAAATACTATGCCTTTCATAATGTTCAGAAACTGGTCGAAATTTTTTCAAGCCTGAAATTGGTGTAACTCTATGTGTTCAATAATCACATTTTTTTAAAAGATTGTATCGGTTTGTTTATGTTTAACAAATGTCAATAGTTCGCCAAAGTTTTTGTATTCCCATTTGGTAAATTTAATTGAAATAATATTCGTATCTCTTGGGTCCGTCATTTAAGTATTAACTAATTATCAGCACATTTTTTTATACACGCTTTACATTAAGTATGTTTGCTTGGAAATAAAATAAGATTTAATGTGGTTATAGAGACCATTAAATCAAACATAGCAACATAAAAAGCATGCTAAATTTCGGCTTTTATTGGCTGTTAATGTAATAAATAGGTCGAATTATTTTCATTTCTCATCAAACTTTTAATACTAGTAGAAAATTTGAATTTGTCTTTTTCTGTCTGTTGCTTTGTTGACTTTTTGGAGTAGAGAAATAGCACTATTGTGATCAGACCTCGCGATTTTATTTTTTTTTTGTCGTGTTTGTAATTTAATATTCAATTTTGAAATGTATCGTTTGCTTTATACAGGGTGTCTCTGAATGCGTGTACAAACTTGGAGGGAGGTAGAGAACATTGTGAGGAGTCACAATTATAGAAGAGAGCATGGGCGGAAAGGGATAAGTGGCGCTGTACGTGAGCTCGAAAGGTCGGCACACGTAATTTCCTCATTTCAGACCACGACAGTGTACGATAAACATAAATCTTTATACGAACATCGAGTTGGTGGATATTTATTCACATCAAGGACGTGCTTATGTGTTCGGTTGTATAGGGAAAGATATCTAACGAGGCGGCAGCCGTATCATCAAACGTTCACTCGAGTGCATCAGAACCTGGAAAAACATGGGTCTTTCAGAACTGCGATTGAAGGAACTGGATGCTCGCGAACCGCCCGAACACCCATATTCGAAGAGGGTGTGTTGCGTGCTGTGGATCGAAATCCCGGTACCAGTGTACCCTTGCCGTTTCTACCGAAAGATCGCAAACAACTGTCTATTGTGTACAGCCGGGCAAAGCCTTACTTCCGTTCCATGTACAGAGAGTGCAGTTATTATAGCCAGATGATCATCCACGATATGTCGCGTTTTTCACAGTGGTTTGTTAACCAATCCATGTCGCGTCGGCGTTGTGCATGCATACATGTCAATGGCCACCCTTTCGAATACCTCCTGTGGGTAGCCTAGTGGTTAGAGCATCGAACTCCAGACCTGAAGGCCGGGGTTCGATGCCCGATGCCATCAAATACCCTCCGAGTACACACGGAGTACATGCTCGTTAATACAGTGGGTCCGAAAGTCTTGTGGGCTGAATCAAGAGTGCAGGGAACTGGAGAGTATTTCCCTCCCCTTCAGTTCCATGCCTAAATTGTGGAGGTGGAAATCGGTGGTGTCGCCATCTATCATCCCTTCGGGGAATTTCACCGAGCTAATTCGTACTGTCACCTGTATGGTGCTCAAGGCCAACGACAGGCGTACTTCTAGCCCTTTGCCACGATGAATTTCGTGGGCCTCGATCTGACTACGTCAGACAGGAGCATTGGAAACAACAACAACATGTCAATGGCCGCCGTTTCGAACACCTCCTGTGATACTTTTATGTCATACTTTTTACTTATTGATTTTTTTGTTGTTGTAATAAAGCGTTTTACACTATATTCTGTGTTGTGGCTTTACTGTCTTTGTGTTTCTTTATCTCTTTAGGAATACGTTTCCTCTCATGCTTTCCTTGTAATTATGGTTCCTTAGGGTGTTCTCTACCTCCCCTCCAAGTTTGTACACGACATTCGGGGACACTCTGTATAACTGAACTCGCGAATGGAATAGAAGAATAAGATTCCGTCTGAATTTAATAAAGTTGTTCTATTTTATCGTTTCTTCTGCAATTTATTTATATCACCTTCCAAAAAATTCAAATGTTGGTGACAGGAGGACATAATTTAAAGGCACATTGTTTTGAAAATTTATATCTTCAATCGCGTTACAATTATTTCTTTAAAAAAAAAAGGTATGATAAATAAATATGACAATTTTCGAAGAAAGTAAATCTGACGCCTTATAAGTTGAAATAGCACAGTGACTGTAAAACCGCCGTTTTGAAGAAATAAACTAAAATATTGGTTTATTCAACATAAAGGACAATTTGCTAACAATGGCATAATTAAAGATTCTACATTGTATAACATAGAAATTTCCTTATTGGATGAAAATGTTAGGATTTTTTCGGTAAAAGTTGGTATAAATAAATTGTAGAAGAAACGATAAAATAGAGCAACTGCATCAAATCCAAAAGGAGTCCAATTCTTTTCTCGCCATTGTTCGTATTGTTGACAACTCTGAAAAGCGGTCACCAAGCCATGGTCCCAACAATTGATAAATATGGAAATATTTCAAAACATTTATTCCATAATTTTTTACCTAAAATAGCTGTAGACTTGGCGGATTTTAAAGAGTGAAATCCGATTTTTTAACGAGTGCTACTATTCCGTTTAAGGGGACATGGAACAATTTACACAAAAATTTTTAATTTAATGATTTTCATAATTTTTTTTGGGTGCTTCCTATGTGTATGTATGATGTAAAGCAGATTTTGTGCTGAAAATTTCATAAAAAACTAACCATTTAATTTTTTAAGACAAATACTTGAAACTTATGAAGTGATTTTAAAATGCTACTTCTCCTACAGAAATTGACGTACATGTATGAAATTTGATTTACAAGTACATTAAACTATGCATAACAAAAATTTATATGGGTTTAGTGACAACATGGTTGCTGTTCGTACAATACTATATGAATGCTTATTGAAAATCCTTTTATAAAAATGTGTAAATTTTAACTTCAATAATTTTTTAAAAAATAAGTATTGCTTTGATGAAAGATGCATACCAACTTTTGTTCCATGTACTATTTGCAGCAGGTGAACAAAATTTCCAAGTATTAAGCGTAATAGAAAAAAAAGCCTTAGAAGTTTAAAGGAAGACAAACTGGTTATTTTATCTTTCTGAGGTAAGTCAGTTTAAAGTTTTGATTTGTCATTGTAATGTGAATAAAAACAAACGTAAAAGTTATCATAACGTTTTTTAAACTTAGAACTTTCAAGCTTTGTGAGTTTGTAGAAAAGTATATAAAAAATAATTTAGACTAAAAAAAATTAGATTTAATTTTTTGACCTATTTTTCTCAATGGAATCTGTGTCCCCTTAAATTATTTTAACGGCTTTATGTTTGAACATGGGATAAATGAATAGTGCATTTTATTGATATTATGTCTAAAATAACAATAAATTTAATTCATCTAAAACATTTTCAATTAACTAACAAAACCAGCAAGATCACAACAAATAGACAAAATTGTCTCAAGAGACTAAACGTTTTTAAAAAAAACTCCACAAAAGTACATGTAAAATTTTTTAAATATCTTTTTGAGATCTATATTTACATAGTTATTAAATACGTATATAAAACTGCAGATTTAAAAACCCTATACTATATACAGGAAAAACATAGAAGCTGCTTTTTAATTCAAGAACGCAACTGCGAGTCACTTTATGAATGGACGATGTAAACAAAAGATTATCTGTGTTGTATATTAAAACCGTACGGTACATCTCTCTAACAAGGGATTATGTTAATGAGAGACATGGGAACGAGACATACGTGAATGGATTGTTGCGTACCTTCAGGATCATTGGGCGGAAGTGAAGCATTGTGTTCACCATCAACTCAACGCTCAAACTCCTGAGCACCGCTGATTAAACTTTGTCGACAAGCTTAAGCACACAATAACAGAATCCTACGTGTATGCATCTGACTGTGCGAACGCACATAAGTGTGTACTTGATAATATCGGAACGTAGTCTGAATGATACCTACGGAAAAATGGTTCGGTTGGTCAAAATAAACATGTACCTAAAAACGCTTTTAGAATGATATTACCTTACATTCTCAATTTGTATAATAAATCTACTTAATTAAGAAGTATACTACAACACAGGAGAAGAAATTTTAATTGGGAAATTTATCTAAAATGTACAAAAAATGCTTAGTACTGTTAGTATGTATTGTAAATCCTCGGCAATACACTCCTCCTCATTACAGTTGAATTCGAACTTCCTTCTCCTTGCAAAAAACGCTCCTTTTCTTGTCATCGACTCATATATTCATTCGAAAATTTTTATTTATTATTCACGCTTTATCTACACTATTGAAAATCGTAGGTAAACAAACGTATCTGTATATCTATCTATCTATATGCGTTTATCTTCTCACGAACTGCACGGCGCAGAAACTCGCCAAAAGTACCAAAATATCGGGAATAATCCGAGAAAGCCGTTTTGATTATTTATATTCCGATATTGTAATTAGTTAAAAAGATATTAATTAAACATGTAAGAAAAACTGGTTTTTGACGCCTACTTAGGTTTGTCTACATTGTTGTAACCATTTGATTGTTATAACAATGACATAAGTTGGCTTTGAAAATTTGTTTTCTCAGCCAAACTTAAAATTTATAACATAGCTGTTTTGACTTAACTTTCACTGATTAAAAAAGTAAATGTTTTTAACATGTGAACTTGAAATATATTATTAAAATCACAATTTCTACAACTTCACGAATTCCTAGGCATATTTTCTAATTTAAATTTTTAAAACATTCCTGGTATATTTTTTTGCCTTTTCCAACGCTGCCAAGTTAAGTTGAAACGAAATATTGTAAAACTTCTTCAAAAATTTTTGGAATTTTGTAATTAAATAAAAAAAATTCTGCTTTATATTAATACATAAAACTATTTTTAAAGAACATATATTTTTCGTTTTGGGGAGCCGTAAAAATACAACGAAAAAATTGCAAAAATCGCCGAATGCCAGTAATAATTAATTGCTGGAAAGCTAACACAGAATTTACGAGTTTGGTTGCTTATAGCGCATGTGTGCATAAAAGCAACTTTCGGAAAGAACGCGTAAGTAGATAAAAGATTTTTCTTTCAGATAAAAGTGTTTTCTTTATAAATGTTTTTTTTCTTTTATAATGAGTGTAAATAATAAAATTTCCAGCAATTTTTCAAAACCGATTTATTAGTTCATTAGTATTCATTGTTTCCTGTATAAAATAATTAATACGATCTTATTGTTTTATAATACATTGCAACTGATAGTTTTCTTTTAGAGAAATAATTTACTGAAAAAGCTTAAATTATAGGAAAATGTTGCCATGATTTTATTAAATAGTACTATTAAAATCTTTTTTATACAAGGAATGTAAGCAAATTTTTAGGCTTTTCCCCATAGTTCTTTTTTCATAGTTACATATATTTAATCGAATAATCATACATCCAGATAAAAGCAGTCGTTTCATAGCTAACGGTAGACATTTTTTGATTCATTATTTAACGAAAATAGATATAAATTAATACATTTTTTAAAAAATTAAAGCTGTGTTGTTTTTTTATTATTTATTACTAAATTATTTATTTAATAAAAAAATTCGTACATTGTTTTCTTGAGAACAAAACTGGATTAGCTTTGTATATTTTTAATCAAAAATAGAAATTTGAAATAAAAGATATTATCTCAGATAAATATAGAAATCACTCTCTCATACACACACAGAAGTGCTGGCGTACAGAGAAAAAGGGAAAATTTCCATGGGGATAAAGTTATAACTGCGAAAAAAGCCGGTGCAACACTGGGCTAAGCAGGGAGAAAACAGAACCGTCCGAGGGAAAAATTTCGAAATAGAGAACTTTAATGGCATTGATATAGAAATCACACGCACACACCAGGAAGTCCTGACACTGAGAGGGGAAGAGGAATCGTCCAAGGAATAAAGCTATACACTTGAAGAAGCCCGTGCAACGCCGGGCCATGCAGCTAGTAATTGGCTTATATCATTAGGAGGGCTTCAAAACTATATAGAAATATTTTCAAACACCAAAATTTCCTTTTAATATTTCTTGTTCACCCACACCTTTCTTTATTTTAAATTAGATTTATTTCAAATTGCAAAAAAAAAAGCATTTCATTGGGCTTGACTTTTAAATTAGAGCAAACTGAAATAAGGGACTAATCCCTGTTTATTCTCTCTCTGTCTCTCTCATATATATATAAAGATTTTAATAGCTTTATTACCAGTTTTATTTAAAAAATGAATCGTTTAAATTACCAATCCAATTATTTTTGTTAGTGGGAGTAAATTATGGCTCAGAAATTAGGTTCTCAAACCCGAAACAAAACTTTAAGGCTTTTGAAAGACAGTTTTGCTCACATTTTATTATAAATAAAGGATTCAATAATCAGAAAAGATATTTTTCTAATAAATTATTATTTGAACTTTGAAAAGAAATAAAATTCAGCTGGTAATCAAAAGCTCCAGAAAAAAAAATTTGGAAGAAAGGAAGTCCTTGATGAAATAGAAAAAAAAAAGTTAAAAAGACTTATCGCTGTAGAAACTCTTCTGTACGTCAAAGAACTTTAGCAAAGAATCTACAGCTAACGCAATCGACAATTCGTCGTTAGAAAAAAAAAAAAATGGTTATAAAAAAAGTGAATAAACATGTTTTTCTTCAAATGTCTGCAAAGACCGTAGAAAAACGAAGAAAACATTCTTGGCCTTCGTATTTAATGTTACGTAAAAGTAGATACAAAGCATGGATATCATCAGATGAAGCAGTGTTTTTCATCTGTTCAAAACGAGGATACAGTATATTTCAAGCGGAAAGTGTCGCAAAGACGCAACTGTATTACAAATGGCAAGTTGGCCGTCAGATGTTATGATAAGGAGGGGAATGTCTTCCCAAGGCTTAACAAAACCATTTTTTGTAGAACCAAAGGCTAACACTGATGCTAAATAATATCAGAATGAAGTTATAAAGCCCATGATCAAAGAAAGTAAACGTGATTATCCTCAAGAAAACTTTGTTTTTCACCAAGTCAAACTGCAAAGCCAACTATAAAATGGCTGAAAACTAAAAATATAAATTGTCTTCCTCCTGAGAAACTGATAACATCGTCGCCTAAATGCGCTACTTGTGATTATTTTTTATGGAGATTCTTAAAATAACAATTAAATAAACTTAAAAGTAAGAACACTCCCAGGGCTTCAAAAAGAATGTTGGAAAAACACCCCCCAAAATGATCAAAAAAGTTCTTTTGGCTTGACCTAAGGGTTTACATAGAGTGTACAATGCTAAAGGAAACAACATTAAAAATTTCATGTAAACAACTTAATTCAATACTAATTCATGATGCTCTAAAATTAGTCGCATTATTTTGGAATCAATCTGTATATATGTATATGGCGAAAAACGACTCACTCTTTCACTCACACATTCATTACAAGATCTCAGGAAGAATTAGAAATACAGATTTGAAATTTAACAGGCATGCTTCTTTTGTTGAGTAGGGATGATCTGATTTGATCAACTTCCAAGCGGAGGTTTACTGATGTGTAAAAGATAATCATACTTCCGTTTTAAAAATTCAAGTCCTGTCCTCTTTAAATAAAAGACGAAGGTTATGGAAATGTTTTTGAATACAAACAAAAGCTTAAAACTAGTATTTAGATATCAATAATTTAAAAATTTAATTTATAGTCAAACAACATCATGAAATACCCAACGAAGCGGTTGGATAATGACTATTATTAATATATCACAAAAAGATTGATTTTAAATTCGCCAGTTAGTACTAAAGTATCACATACATTCTTTCCTTGACATGGAAGCAAATGTAATTGTGAGCTTCTTTAATAGAGAAATTAAAGAGGAGTGAGTGAGTATTAACACGTCGCACTGTTCAGCTACACGAGGACTTTTGGTGGCGGACCTCGTCATTTTGAACCATGGTCAAGGGACGAGAACGACATTTGAGCTGGCAACCCTCACTCCCACACCACACCAATGGGAGGACGTTTGAGCTCTCGACATATTTAACATACATCGCTCCCCTACACGGCGGGTCTTCAGTGGTACTAGGCTCGAACTCACGACACGCCAGCTTCGAGTCCATTACCTTGACCACTAGACTAGTGAAAGTGGAGTTGATTCCATTAAAAAGAGGAAACATTATATTTTCATGTATTGAAATATTAAATCATGTATGTAGTAATAAGCAAAAAAATTGAATATATGTAAACCTTTCTAAATTCAGAAGCAGTTACCACAGCATTATGAATAAAAGAAATATTTTTTTAGTATTAAAAGCGCTTCGAGAAATTATTAAATACTTTGATCCAGTTAAATCCCGGCCAAAGAGTTAAGCGTATTGCAGGGCCGAATAGTGAAATAAAAATCTAAGCATGACTCTTCATATAGAAAAAAAAAGGCAAAATAAACTATGCTTTTTATGCTACATTCAAAAAAATTACAAAACTTTAAAAATGAATAATTAAAAAAAATACTTTAAAAATATTGATTCTAAAGAAAGAAGTAAATATAATAGTATAATAGAGTAAGGAAAAGTACAGAATTTTTGTTAGAAAATCAGAAACCACAAAAATTCTTCATAACGGATAAGCAAACTGTACTAACGCTTGTCTAAAAAATTCTGATATTAATCTTGCGAAAGAAAATTGGAAAGAAAAACACAGATTAGAAATGGAATTCTAAATAAATACAACTATCAAGAAATAACACGGTATTTATATATATACTGAAAATGACTTGCATAAATCTAATACAATCATGAATAGTGAAAAATATAATGTGCAGAAGCACATAGAGAGGTGAACTTATATATTACAAATTGGTTCTTTCTGCCTCAAGAGAGACCGAATTCTTGAAATCTGTTTGCGAAGCGCTTGGTTGTACCGCATCCGTTACTTCTTAAAAGAATTGGCTATATCACAGAAACATGCGCAAACTTCGTTCATTATTGTATCTCTTGCAAATGAATGATGCCTATAGATGCGTGAGGAAACAAACACTCCAAAGCTTAGTCTTTTAAAACTTTTGCTTTTTCCTGTTATCATCGCTGCAGTTCACAGATTGTTTTATTGATGTGGTAAAAAATGCAAAAACAAAGAGTGCGTTATTTAACAAACAAATCCTAGGTTTGATTTGATGTGATTTTTGAAGTTATACTTCTTATTGCGCGCTTGAGAAAAAGGATGAGGGTGAATCTTTCCGATGCGTGCGCACATTGTCACGGATGTGACGTAAAACCGTCACGGATGTGACGCACACCGTCACGGCACCCATGCGCGCGCACACCTTTGTCTAATGTTATAACATATTACTTTTTTGGTGCTAGGGGACTGATATTTGGGGGATCGTAATAACTATTGTTATAAACCATATATGTTGGGATGCATCCCCCCGGTGCATTTCACCCCTCTACAGCATTTTGGCCAATATCTCGGCACCCGAGGCTGACAGTCCATTCGGACCTCGCTCATTCGATCCCTCTCTATCTGCTCTCCCAGTTATTATCATGTCAGGCTCATAGGGTTATTTCTTCCATAGTTTTTAATTGTTTTAAACTTTTTTAAGCTTTTAAATTTGTTTAAATTCACAATATCTTGGCTCCTGTTCGAATCTCGGACTTGAGATTTGAACCAACTTTTCCACTCGTCGAGACCCATCCTGTCATTTACTTCATTCCCATTGTGTAAGCATGGAGAGGGCTTAAGCACTAAAATATCATGCTCCCATGTTAATCCTATGGGGCTGGAAAAAATTTCACCCTCCTAAGGAATTGATCTGGGGATTTGATTTTTGGGGGTCCGCCATATTTTCGTATTAGCGCGAGCTTTACGTGGAATTGGCCCCCTATAGGGCTTCATCAGTAATAACTCGAATCCTATGTCACCTTGATCGACCGCACCGGTTGGATTCGATTGTTCTCCCTATGAGCATCCTAGAAATATTTTTTTCAGGACCATAGCCCCATTTCTTCACCCACATTTAACATTTTAAAATTATTTTAGTTTTAATTTTTTTTAAATCCCGCATGGCTCCGAGGATTTTTGAGCTTCGTTAACAAAACTCGGACCATAGGCTCTCCTCGTTGAGCTCTTTCATCTGTTATAATCCATATGTAGATAGTGGGCCTAGGGGGGGGCGTTATCACTAAAATTAGAGAATCCCCATGTTATTTCTATGGGGTTCGATCTTTTGATGACGTCACGATATTACAAAGATAGAAGGATGAAATTTTGGGATCACATTCTAGTCTGTTTATCGTTGGGATGAACGTGACGATTTACGTCACAGTTGTCCCCCGGGAGAGTTAGTATCGTTTTCCTTTCCCGAGCTAGCGCCGCCCCATTTGCAACTACAGACTCCGAACCGGTTCGAATGGATTCCCTAATGTGTTTCCTCACAACCAGGCCAAGTTTCTGGGTGCCCTGCTTCCATTTTATTTAATTGTTTTAATTTTTTTTAAATGACCATAACTCGGAGGCTCTTCAGGCGGATGTCTTAATTTTCTCAGGAACGATTCTTCCCGCCGAGACATTCAATATGAGTCTCAGGTGTCACATTCAGTTCACCTCATCTCCAGATACAGTCTGCCGAAAACTCCCCTGTTATTGGTCATATGGTCCTTGTGCGGGGGTGTTTAAATTTATTTAAATCGTGATTATCTCGGTTTTAGCTGGTCCGATTGACTTAAGGTTACTATCGTTCAACTCTGCTCGTGACCGCCTTTCGTCCTTGGGCTAGCTTACCCTGCTCAAGAGTTTTAGAAAGATTTTAATATTGGTACGCCAAAGAAGTATAACTTCTTACGTGCGTACATAAGTACACACAGACACTTTTTTTTTATTAATGTCACACTTTGAAGCCGTACAAGAAGCCGTCGATCAGGTAATGAGGACGACATCTGAACAGATATACCACTTTCCAAAGTTCCATGCCACACCAACGTAAGAACTTTGAATTTCGGTAGATTTCATGAGCCCCTCTGTCGCAATTGTTCGATCACAGGTGTGAGAGGGTTCGAGTAAGAATCAGACATTTCTCA
>BMAV01006928.1:0-42151 GCA_019973955.1 Trichonephila inaurata madagascariensis
CTCGGGATGTTAAAGGTCGACGGGTGATCCAAGATGGTACTACGTAATAATTCAAAGTTGCGCAGGTGTGTTTGCATATGAGATGATTATTTCCGCAAAGAGGGCTGACTCATAGCTGGGATACGAAAATATTACAGCGTGAAGCTAGACGAGAAAACTTCGCAGCATGTTTGATTTATATTAAGATTGACGATTTGGTCAATTGAGTGTTAAATTGAATTAGGACGATTTGAATTAGAAGATGTATTGCCTTGACGTAAGTGATCCGATTTATTGTCAGTTCTCCTAGTATCTCATCTACCTCGCTATTGCTCCCATATTTAACAATTGGTGCATTTCTTATCTTAGGTTGTTGAATTTTTGTCTTTGTTGAGAATTGTTAATAAATATAGTTGCATCGATTATGGCTAATCTTCCTTCTGAACCTCTCACATTAAAATATGTCACGGAGAATCCCTTACAATTTGGAGTTTGAATACAGTGAAATATGTTTAACACGAAAATGCTTAAGACAAAATGTTAATTGACACGAATCAATACAGCGGTCCCGAACAAACTATGTATTTTCATGCATTTTTTCTCCTAACACAAAATGAAAATAACTTAACACTAAAAGACAACCCTTCTGGAAATGAACAAAATACGGAAAACAACAGCCGTGCTGGTGATATTTAAGGGTGTGAAATTAAAGAGAGGTGGTTTCACATGTTTCGTAGAAAGGAGGCTACGTTGGCTTTGAAATACCTTTAGAAAAGTCTGTGGCACGAGCCAATTTTGTTTATTTAAGCCACTTTCACCCTCTCCCCAATAAAAACTCCACACAAAAACATCTCATCTCTCATCAGTTGGTCTTGGAATTCGGTGACGAGTACTTCGCAATATGAGTAAAAATCAGTGAGTTTGATATGCGTTTTATTTTCTATTTTAGACAATTGTTTTACGAGCACAATGGCAAAGAGCTCAGAGGGAATGCAACATTCTACTTCGCTTAAAATAAAAATGAAGCTTCTTAAGGCTGTCGATTAAAAACAGAATACGAAAACGAAAATCTGTAAAGTTTTTGGCGTTACTAACTCTGCAGGATCAACAATAATTAAAAAGAGCAAATGACGCGGAAATGTTTGAACATATCTAAATGTAAATAAATTGTACTTAAATAAATTTAATTTTGTTGAATATATGTTTTAACACGAAAAAATATTTCAGTCCCCTCAGTTTCGTGTTAAACGATTTTCACTGTTTATCGTTCTGATAATCCGTTGCAAATGATTCGAAATATAATTTCCCAAATTTGAAAAAAAAGGAGTGCAGCAGGAAAGAAAAAAAGCAGACAGAACTTTTTATGGTCTTTTTCAAAAAATATTGACTTGAATTTGGGTATCCCGAAAACAAAATAAGATAAATTCATGTTTCAGCTGTTTCATGATAGTTAATTGTTTCCTTTGCCCATTTTTCGATCCCTGATTCCAACAAAAATTGATGAAAACTTTAATTACATACTACACATTAAGTTATGGAGGGTCCCAATGTCCTGAGAAGGAATGTCTTAAGGTATGGTCCAACTGGTCCCGGGCACAGGGCCTCGGCCGCAATGGAGCTTCGTCTCGTTCTCGACAGTCTTAAAAAGATCTTAATTCGAATAATTTCAAAGGTCAACTGTTATTTCCGGTTGTATTTTCCGAAAAATTAGGTATTTCGGACGATATGTTCACTGGCTATATGTGAGGACCGTCGTCCACGTACAGGCCTAGACCTAACTCCATACACCATCATTACTCATTCAATCGAAAGATGGCAGCCGATCTGTGCGATTGTAAGTAATGAACATTTATTCGTCTTGGGTTATTGTTTGTACGAGTATTTGATGACGTATGCTATGTACTGTCTACTTTTAAGGGACATTTGCGTTGGGGTCCAGAACCTACTTTTAAGTAGGGGCCCGGGGCCCCTCAATAAGTCATTAGACGTCTCTGGTCCTGAGGGGGGAAGAAGCTGTAATTTATGAGTGAAGTACTATTTCAAATATAAGTTTTGAGTATAAATATACATGAGATATCTTTAAAGTAACATTCCCACATTTTGACGGCCACGGTAGTCTAGTGGTCAAGGTAACGGATTCGTAGTAGGCACGTCATGAGTTAGAGTCTAGTGTCACTTAAGTCCCGCCGTGTAGGGGTACGATGCACGTTAAATCTGTCGAGAGCTTAAACGTCCTCCATTAGTGTGTAGTTAGGATAAGGGCGTGCCAGCTCAGGTGTCGTCTTCGTAACTTGACCATGGTTGAAATTTACGAGGTCCGTCGCCAAAAGCCCTCGTGTAGCTCAACACTGCGACGTTAATATTCACTCATTCACTCCTACATTTTGACAACATTATTAAAATCAGACACCCATCATCAATATATCATTATATTGTTTAAGTGTAAAATTCTCAATATTAACTCCCACATGCATGAGATGAGCTTTATGTACTCCCAGGGGGTTCATCTTATAGTAGTAAGAACGAAATTTACAACCTCAAGTGATCTTTGATCTCCCTCATGGTGTACAATTAGTTTGCAATGAACATAGTAATGTATTATTAAGATGTCCTATAGAGATGTTCTCCTAATTTCCCCCTTTCACTATCTAGGTAAGAAATATGCATTTTTAATAATTATTTAAAAAGTATTTTTAGGTACTTAATTTATTAACGAGTATTTAGTTCACCAAAAAATATGGTCATTACTCACAACAAAACAAATTTGAAGCTACATGAGCAGATGGATATCAGAAAAGTAGCTTTTAGAATTGTATCAAATTAAATATTGAAAAATGATTTTAAGTAGTATCAAATGCAATGGCACATTTAAAGTATCTTTTATTGCGTGAATTTTTGTAATAGGTTACACTATCTCTGCAAATATATATAAGCATACTTAATAAATAATGGTTCAGATAATTTCATAAAATTTTTCTTAATGAAGCTCAAAAATATTGTCCGAAAGTGTTTAGCTTTCATCCTGTTTTATCACACTAGTTGCAAAATATCATACTCGTTTAAAATAATTGACTGCTATTTTAAACAATTGCGTACGAGATCTTTGATTTCATCATGAGTTCTAAGCCATTGTCTCCGAAGCGCTGATTTGAGCTGATCGAGTCAAGTGGCAACATATTAGAAATATAGGGTGGAGGCTTAGGACTTTCCTCTTGAACTTTTGGATAAGTTCCACTGTTTCATTGGCAGTGGGCAATTTAGCATTGCCATACAGTGTAATAAAGCCATGAAAAAGAGTGCAAGAACGTTTTGATTTTGTTTTCTAGAGCTTCGTTAAGATTTCACAATACTGCTGAGCATTGACCGTTACCCCATGTTCCAGGGATTCGATGAGAAGAGATTTCTTGCAATCGAAAACGAAAACATTGCCTTGTTGGTACTAAATATATAATATTGGGATTACACTGAAGATTTAACCATTTCAATTCAAACTCGCAACGCTGGCAACTTTAATCAAGCTAAAGGTTCATCCACATCCAAGTAGTAAGCAACGAGTATAAGTAGCGAGCAACGAATATCTAGCCAATGAAAGGCTCATATGCAAGGGGGTTAAGGTCTCTGATTGGCTACAACATTTACTCATGTTGCTTATTGCCTTAGTGTGAAAGAGCCTTAATGCCGAGAAAGTCAAAGTGTTGGTGCAATCCAAGTTGAGCCCCCTGACTTTTCTGGTGCCAAAATATTTCGCCAAATCGCTATGTCGGTGTTGACAATCGTTTGAACCCAACACCTTCTGACTGTTGGGCAAAAATGACCAATGGCGGAGAAATGGGTAACAAAGCCGGCCTTTCTGGGGTTACCAACTTTACTCTAAAATCTTAAGAAAAGGGCGCCAAATATTAGGCGCCAAATCAAGGGGTTCAACTAGGATTCAATTCAAAGAGCCCTTCCTGAAAGCAATTATTCCACTTCTGGAATCTTGACAGTCACATACAATAAATGCAGCGACGTCTTAAGGCATGGACCAACTGTGCCCCGACCACAATGGGAGCCTCGTCTCTCGTTTACGACTAGACCTTAAAAAGATCATGATTCTAATAATTTCAACTGTCAAATGTTATTTCCGGTTGTATTCTCCGAAAAACTGAAAATTTTAGACAATATTTCAACTGGCTTCATTTGATGACTGTCGTCCACGTATAGGCCTAGGACCACCACCATACACCATCATTATTCATTATCAAAAGGTGGCAGTCGGTCAAGTCGGTTTGTGCGATTGTAAACCATGCACATTTGTTTCGGGTTATTGTTTGTACGAGTATTTAACATCGTATTCTATATATCGTCTACTTTTGAGGGTCATAAATGGAGCCTATATATATTTGTGTAAGATCCCTGGGCCTACTTTTGTACAGATGCCCAGGGCCTCATGATGCCCCTGAATAAGTTTATATACTCATAAAAATGCTGTTCGTACTTCATTGTATTTCACGATCTCTTATACTGTCAAATGTCAAAAAGCGTACAATGATACAGCATACATTTTCCTTTCTAGAATTCTCCACTACATGTATCTTTCAAAAACGAAATAAATGGACACGGCAGTTGCTCAGTTATTATTTTTTTCTATATATTTTCAGGACACAAAATGCTATTTAGAGGGAGAAAACACTCTCGCTCGCGTTTTATCTTTATTTATATTTACATCCTACTTAGATTATGAACATTCTATTGTTTACTATCTAGAGTTCCACGAGATAATTTTATATTCGTTAGTTAACACAATGTCTAACAAAACTAAATAATGTTTTAATGGAAAATGCACCTTTTTACATTTGTGGAAAACACACGGCTATAATGAAGGAAAAAGAATAACATATACACAGAGTTGATATAAAAATCTAAATTTAAGCAAGAATAGCTTCTAAATTTTAGGTTGTAAATTCGAACAAAATACACGGGGATTTCTCACACAGCTATAAACATTTTAATGCCATTCAGAACATTGTGTTTAGAGAAATGTATTTCTCAACAGCTACAAAAACAAATTAAACTCGGAATATATATAATGCAATTGCATTTAATCCCAATAGACCTAGACTTCGACAGTTGGTATGAAAAAAAAAATCAATATTCGTTAAATTGGATGCTTTCCAAGCTTTTTTTCGTCTTCCGTTTTATCGTGCTCTACAATTTCGACAGTAGGTTTATTTAAAAATTTAAGGTATCCGACTACGTTCGGAACCGTGAATTTAAAAAAGCGCATAAATGGATAATTTTCAGGATATTTAGTGTCACTCAGATTACAATACATATATAAAATTGTTTTAAGGACATTTTGACAAAAAAAATTTTTAATGCAATATTTAGGCAAAAAATTAACTTAGAATAACCTTTTTTCAAAATGTTCTCTTTTTGTGAAAAATGCTTCTATTATAATAATATTTTGCCTGTATATAGCTCAGACCACTGTACACAGGCTCAACTATATTATTTTCTGAGTTACAACCAATTGAAATAATTATCGCCGTTTTTTCTTAAAATTTCTTCCATCTGTTGTCGTAAAACATGGATAAACCCACTTCTAAGTTACATATTTCAAAAATTCTACTTGAGCCTCTGTACAGAAGTCTGAGCTATATACAGGTAAAATATTATTATAATAGAAGCATTTTTCACAAAAGGAAATATTTTGAAAATGGGTCATTCTATGTTCATTATTTGTCAAAATATTGTACTTAAATAATTTTTTATTGTAATACTATTCTTAAAACAATTTTATGTACATTTTCTAATCTAAGTGACACTGAGTATCATAAACATTATCCATTTATACGCTTTTGCGAAATCACGGTTCCGAACGTAGTCAGATACCTTAATGTTAAAAGAACTGTTAAATGCGACTGATACTTTTTTGCAATTGTGTTCAGTAGGTGTCATCTTATTACAATAAATGTTAATACTAAAATACTGGTTTTTCTGTAACAAAAATTACTTTGACTTTCTACCATGAAAAAGCTTAAATACTTTAACTTCCTTTCCCTTGTGGCAGTATACTTAACATAATTTTTTATAATTATTTTATCTTTTAGTTTTACCAGAGAACATCTTTTCCGCATAGGTAGATTTTGAAATTTTGTAAAAGAGTTTTCGATTCACTATACTGTATATTCTAGTGAAACAGATAAAAACCAGAGCTATGTTGATGATTCCGATAATTAATCTTAATAAAATTCTCTTAACATTTTATCTTTAAGAATTAGGTTAGTTACTACTCAAAAGTCAGTTTACTATACAAAAAATCGCAAATCAAACGGAATTTCCTAAAGCAAAAAAGTTTCATCTCTAAACCTCAAACTGAAAATAAGAAACATATCAGTGACTCGACAGGGCTAAATTTAGAACATAATTCCAATATATTTGGGTCACAGACATTTACATATATTTTGTGAACTTGTCTCGCGCCAAGCTGTTACGCTTTTCCGCTCGAAAATCCGTTACTTTTTTATTGTCTGCACCAAAAGCCATTCGCCTATCATAACTTGGGGAGTAAAACTTTTCAACTAAGCCAGTCGTTCTTAACATTCCAGTCTGGAAATTTCACACTTAAAAAAGGGCTGAACTAAATGCTTAATTGTCGAGATAATAATGAAAAGACAAATACATAAATTAGGATCAAATATGTGAAGTGTGTAATAAAGTACATGCTGAAAGTGAACAAATATTGTTCTTAAGGACGTAAGCCTAATATAAAATTATTAAAGAACTGTATCTTTGATTTTTAAATTAAATAATTGATCGTAGACAATTTCTGAAAATCAATTGGGGCTCCTTTGAATGAAGGTTGCTTTTATGTAACTTTAACGAATAGAACCCCTTCATCAAAGAGCATTTTTTTCGTAATACAGAAAAATACCCCGATATTATTATTTTATTCGGATGATCACAATATCTTACAATGAGAAGTATATGTTTACGTATTACTCATTTGCGTCAGAATTAATCTACTTTTTCTGAAGTAAAAAGAGGTCTGTATTTTATTTCTGATATTGTAAAACTGAATGGTCGTGTCTCATTACATATTAAGTGAAAAGGTGACAAATATATGGAATATTTCTAAATTTTAAGGACAACATATAAATAGATGTACGTGCTTACAAGTAACGAAATTATACAAAGGTAACTGGTACACACACACACATTTTTTTATCCGAAAATGTATTCAGAGTTTCTTGGCACTTGGCAAACATTGTTCTAGAAACAACATGAAGACTGTTGGTGGAAGACTTCATAATTTTAAAGTACGACAAGATATCGAATACGTCGTCTTACCTAGCACCTCATTCTCGTAACCTCCATGCCATGCCAAAGAGTGGAATTTGTGGCTAAGTTCGATTTAATATGGAGAAACCCCACTCCGTACTAGATGGTCTTTGGGAAGAAAACCAAATACGTACTACACTTCGGTTTGTGTTGTTGTTGCTCATGCCACCTGCCTGACATAGTCAGATCGAGTCCCACGAAATTCATCGTGGCAATAGGCTAGATGTACGCCTGTCGTTGGCTTTTAGCCTTGAGCACCATACAGGTGACATTACGATTTAGCTCGGAGAAATTCCCGAAGGAACGATAGATGGCGACACCACCTATCTTCACCTCCACAATTTAGGCATGAAACTGAATTGGAGGGAAATTTTCTCCAGTTTCCTGCACTCGTGATTCAGCCCACAAGACTTTCGGACCCCTGATTTAACGAGCACGTGCTCCGCGTGTACTCGGAGGGTATTTGGCGGTACGGGCATCGAACCCAGGCCTTCCGGTCCGGAGTCCGGTGTTCTAACCCTAGGCTACCCACGGCCTCAACTACCCTCGGTTATGTTACTTTATTAACCCCTTAAGTGGCGCAGACGTATATGTCCCTCTCGCTTAACCCCCGGACGTATATATCCGTCCTTCCAAAATACGATTCTTTTCTTTGTGCTGCAATCAGTAAAACTATTCCAAATACTTTGGAAGACAATAAAAGGACTTTGACAATATGTGCGAAGGATTTACTTATTTCAGAGAAAAATTTGCTCATTTGGGCTTTTGCTGCCCCCACCCTCAACTCAATACATATACGCTCGTCTATGTGAAATCTTTGGCACGGAGAAGCGAATGGCATAACTTTTAATCGGCAGTTAAGGGATTATAATCAGGCTGTCATAGCATAGGAATACATTGATAAAAGAATTTTAAATGCATGTTCATAATTAATGATAAGAAAAAATACGATTCTTCGAAAAGTTTCTTTCCAGCTTCTTTTCAAAAATGTTCCTAAAAAAAGGTTAACTTCGAAACATTTCATAGATTGACAATAGAGAAATCATTATAGAGAGCTTCGTCGACCACAAAGCTCGAGATTATATTAGCTCGTTGTGAATTTCTGTTGACTTTAATTAAGCAAACTATTCTTCTGTTGTTACTTAAATTAAGCAAACTAAACATTTTTTACAAAAGCAAGACATTTTTAGTGGCAATCTACGCTAATGGTTATCCGCCATTATTCTTAGCACATTTACTAAATCTTTTAAGACTGGCCCGCTTAGAGTTCTTTCAAAGAAAAGAGTTTTGGAAGGCGTCCTGAAGATATCTTTTTCCCAAGCTTTTCATTTGAGATGAATCATTAAGTGCTTACACTTGTGGGATTTGGAAGAAACCAACAGTTATTTGTTGAACTAATTGTTTAGTCAAAGAAACAGAACATTTATATTTATCATTCATGCACAAAACCCTTTTGAAAGCTGGCATGAATATCATATAGTCCATTTGGCCTTCTGCCATTGGAACTTGCTACTAAATCGCAGCTCATCTTGCAAACTACATAGCTGTTAGGATAATTGCTCAATTTTTTACTATGATAACATCAGAGAAATATATACTTCTTAATTAAGTTTTTTGTTACTTTCTGTGATAAGAAAAACTTTTGTACCATTTGCATTGTGAATTTTCGCTTTAACTAGTCATGAGTTGGTTTATACTACATTATTTCCAGATAGTAGAGTTTTTTTGCTCTGAAAATGTTTGGATAAACTAAATAGAAACATAAATCTATCAACTTGTTGCATTGCTGTTGAATATATCGCATTGTTATTAGTCAGCGGACAAATAAGAGAAAAATGTAATCATAAGCCCTTTAAACAAAGGAAAAGATTGAGTTAATTTCTATGTAGCTAAACATAATTTCTTTTGATGAAATAACTATTTTTTTATTGTATACACACCATACATGTATTACTTAGTTTCTTATATACTTTATATTTATTTTATTACACACATCTATTTATTCCTTAACAGTTGCCTATGATAAATAAAATAAAAATAATTGAGAATTTATTTTATCTAATACTAGTATTAGTTGAAATAAAAAAAAATTGTCCGTTTATGTTTATGAATTTTCATTCATCAAACATCAAATAATATTGCCTTAAAAATTCCGAAAAGTTTCAAATGCAATCATTTGGAACCATTTGTAATTTCTTATGTACAGCATTACAAACTGGAATAACAATAAAAATGATACGTATGAAAGATTGCAAAACATATTATTCATATACACAAAATGGTACAATATTTTTAATACATTTTATACCGTTAATTCAAGCCTTTTACATTCAAATATTTACAGCTTTAAAAATCGTAGTTTCATATTCTAATTACAAGTACTCGCTGAAAGTCATGTATCAATCTTTTGAATTTTAGAAAATAAGAGAAAATATTTTATTCTAATAAAATTCTTAAATGCGTTTTCATCAGTTCTAGTTAAAACATAAAAAATTTTATACTATGAACTCTCATAAGTTTTTAATATTTTTTAAAAAATGTTTTGACAATTTTTAATTCTTATGTTTGTTTTACACTCTTTTATAACTTCCCCGCTAAAAGTGCTTAATATCGATATTTGATTGGCATTCTTTACAGTACTGCCAAAATTTTTCATTAAAAGTTTTCTTTGAACTTTTCACCAAACGATTCTGATCCAGGCTACGTATTCGAATATTTTATTCTTAATGGCATTCCAGAAAGTTTCCAAATTACACGTCAAATATTAATCAACGATCTGTAAAGTTAAATTTACCAAACTTTTTTAATCTTATTTTTCTTTGCGCATTCATAAAGTTTCTGAATAATCACACACTTCATTCATGGACTGTGAATTTGAAATACTTAAAAGTTTGAAAGATACTTGTCATCAACATAAAGAGAAGCATCATAAATCGGGGTTTTAATTTTCTTTGAGAACATATTCGACAAACCAAATGCGCGTAAAACGATCTGAAGACCTTAATAATCGCAAGGGAGTGTCCCTCGATGACAGTTTGCAATATGGCCGACGCAACTGTCGAATAAAACTGAAATAGTATCTTATCTCCTGACATTGCGCTAGGAAAGAGTAGTGAAACTAAGTATTTCGAAAATAATATTTTTTCTTGTTTTTATATATATACATTTAGTAGCTTCACGTAATATATAATTTTAGAAGCTGTATAAGTTTTGACGCTATCTCTGTTAATATTTTTATAAATGGAAGGAAAAACGCGTTTTTAAACCCCAGGGGGAGAAGATGATTCACATAGATAGCCCACATACGCTTTTTCAAATGGGAGGGGAAGTTGATGTAATTAAGGGGCACTCGGCGATGATCATTCTTGAGTATAATAACAGATACATCACAGAAAAATATTGTCTTGTGTGTCGAGGAAAGCGGCATAATTCGTTTGACATTAAGCTTCTGTTAATGTTTTATCAGACATAGACATGAGTAAAATGAAATACCAAATTTAAAGAAGATCTAATAAATATTCGAAAATCATATTTTTAGCAAAAACTTAACTTTAGCACTTAAATCTCTATAGCCTTTTCCGACAACTAATGTGTGTGGGGGGGGGGTTTTATAATGCAACAATCAAAACAATATAAAGGAATAAACAACATAAGCAGCACACTTTATTATGTCCTTTTTACCATCAGTCGGAACATTTTCGTTGCAAAAAAATTCAGGGTTCTCATCGATTAAGCTTTCTGGTGACTTAAATTGTAAAGTACATTAACATATATTTTTTGGTGTAACGGTATATTGTTTTGAAAGCATGTTTAAATACAATTAAATTAAAATTTTTAAATAAAACAGTTTAAAATATAAGCAATTGCCCCCTCCTTACCCCGTCCGTCAGCGGTCTGCGGTAAAATTATCAAATGTTGACCGGTACGCGGCGATAAAAAGGTTGAAAAACTGAGTGTACTCCATATATTAATTTGTAAGTGCTTTTTTTTAAACTCTTTTAACATTTTAATATAAAAATAACAGTAGAAATTAACAGTAAGACATCGAATTTAAGCAAGTAAACTGAGACATTGGTCAAGAATTTCTGAGAGTTGGAATATGAGCATATTTAGAATACTCTATAGATCAAGAAAAATAATTACCGCGTTTACAAGAACACCAACAGATTATCTAAGCTCTATGATAGAAGTCAAGATATTGTATTTAAAAAATTGTTAATCCGTTTCATACATATGTTATATAAAAATCTTGTTTTATATTCAAATAAAACTTAATAAATGGGATTATTTAGAAGTTATAAATGTGTGTGTAAATAATAAATGTATTTAATTAGAAGTAAAACTATTCAGCATTAAGATGAAAAAGCAAAACACATGAAGCATGTACTAATATAATGACACAGTAAGAATTTTGAAATCAAACTTATAACGTCTAGAATTATATATATTTACTATGTTTTCTTCCCTATATATAAATTACTCACAGAAGGACTTTAAATTTTAAAGAGTATATTAAATATATACTATGCAAATTATGTAAACGGTAGCCTTACAGTTTTGGAATCGATTGAGCAATCTTCTGGATTATTTTTTATATAAATTAAGATAATATATCAGATAAGTTTTTAAAAATATTTAATTTTATATCAACTTATTGAAAGTTCTAAGAAATTTATTTCAAAAGTTAAACATATTTTAAATCTTTGTATTATACTTTATGCGTAGTTTTACGCTTTTAACAAATTGGGCTTTCTACGAATATGCTAAATGTTTAAAATTTGGTTTTTGTAATAATGTATCTCATAATCTATTCATTGTTCCACTTGGGTTTGGAGTTGCATCATAAATTCATGGGGTTTTATTAGTGATCATCTGTTCTTGTAATTATTCTTAACCCCGCATTACATTAAAACTTTTAATTTTTTTTATATCTTTGATATTACTGTGGCGAAAACTCGAAAGTTATGTTTCAGTTTGGAATCTTCTTATCAAACATGTTGTAAAACTGGAGATTTAAAAACTGGATTAGATAAAATTTCAAAATTTTTTTGGAATTAAGCTTAGCCGATATATTTTTCATATTTTGACATATATAAATCAAAAAGGCAATTAAGAAAAAAAATCAACAAAAATTTAAAAAGTCTTGAGATTCATCGGCAGTCTTAAATTTAAAAAAAATTTGGGGATGAGTAAAATAAATTAAAACTGTAAATAAAATACGATACGCACATTTTTTTTGTAAAAAAAGTATCTTTTTAGAATACAAAGTATTACAATAGTACCAGTTTTCAACTATTAAACCTTGGTATGATAAATGGAAAACTTATTTGAGATTTGATGTTCACATACACATTCTTTTTTTTTCTACAACCCCAAAAAGAATAGTTAATATTTTATATTTTTCCTTCATAAGTACGAAAATTTCATCATAGGTAAGCTTAAAATTTTTTTAAATAAATACAAAAAAAAGACGCGCATTTATGTATTATAATATGATTAAATCAAATTAAAAACCCCCTTCAATTATAGTAGAACTAAAATGCCAGAAAGGGGTTATACATTTTGCATTATGTCGCTGAATGATAAAAAAGAATGATTTTTAAAAATTAAATCGAATAAGTCAGCACGCGATAGATCTATTTATTGGTTAGGGGTAGAAAGTAAATGGCGGGAATATGCCCTTCTAAACTCAATTTTTATTCTATAACGGGAGCTACGACGTTTTTTTAAATTTTTGCTTAACCTCGGAAGACTCAAAACGTATTATTAAATTGATCACCCGAATACTTTTTTTGGCTTTTGATTTGACCCCATTAAACCCAAAAATAATGAGGTTCACCCCAACAGCTCGTTATGACACAAAACCAAAAAAAATACGAATAAAATTCCATTTCAAACTAGTGCCCTCTTAACATGCTTTGATCTCGTTTAATTTAAAACAGATCATAAAGACGCTCTTTTTTCCCTAAAGGGAATTCCATTCGTAAATGGATAATATGTAATTTGTTTTTGGGGAAATTTAAAGGGAAAGACGTTAAAAGACATCAAAAACATGACCATGTTCCTTAAAAATAGTTAGGGGGATAGTAATAGCAGAACCCTGTTACATTTTAAAATTTTAAATTTAAAAATTTTTTCAAGTTTTCTTGGGGGATGTAGGATAAAAGTTTGTGACAAGTTGCCCTTGACTTGAGTTTTTTTATTTAACCCCCTGCCGGTATATAGCAATCCCACACGGCTTAAAGGACGGGGGAAAAAAGGAATTTTTTTCAGGCCAGTCGTTAAGCATTTTTGTTTTTTGCGACTCGGGGGAAAGGGGTCACCGCATATCCCCTTTCAAAGGGGAGGAAAGTTTTTTTTGATGGGTTTCCCGGCGATCCATAAAAAAATGTTTTTTTTTCAGCCATTACTGTAATTGATATGTATCCCAGAAATTTTTTGAGTGTCGTTGGAACATTTTCCATTGACGTTGAAAAAAATCTATTGTTGAGATTCAGATCTAATTCATGGATGATAGCCACTTGCACCCCCAATCTTTGAGGGTTGGAAATTTTTTTAGATTTTCCGTGATGTTTTATAATAAAAACGGTAGTTTTGGACCGTGCTGATATCTGGTGTTAAATTTCCCGGGGGGTACACCACAAAAGGGCAGTTGCCCTTTGGGCCCTTGTTTTTGGGGCACAGTGTTTTTTTTTTGAACTAACCATTTTTCTGAGACCCGCTTTGCACGCGTTAGAATGAGACAAAAAAAGAATCTCTGCTGTCAGTCATTAAGTACTTTTTATTTTGGCTTAGTTTTTGCGACTTGCATGAGAAGTTGCTGCAAAGTTTAAAAAGGGTAAAATTCTTTTTCATTATTTTTTTAGTTATTGAATCATAATACAAAAATCTGTGTGGTCAGCTATAATTTCTTTTAAACCCCTATAACGAAACTGAAAAAAAAAATGCCCTTTTTTTAAACTTTTGAGCGTTTTATTTCATTTTATCCCCCATTAGACTGAACCCACAAAATCCGTAGATGTTTCAAAGCTATCCTTTCCCCATTTAGTCAAAAAAAAAAAGTTATTAGAACTAGACAAAGAAAAGCCCAAAGAAATCGAAAAATTTCCCGGGCCCCAAAGCGGGATCATTATCGCTGTTGTCCTATTCATTCACGTTACAAAAAATTGGGCAGTTTTTATGACTGGATGACAATTTTATGCCTTTAAGGGAATACTGTGATATTATTATGTCAGGGGTGTTTTTGGGCCTTATTGTCTTTAAAGGGGGTATATTTAGTATTAAAACAAAATTGGGAGAGCCTTTTGAACATGGAATGATGGAGGGGCTTAAAATTGGGGGGAAAGTATTGTTGAAACCGACGTATTTGTGAAAGAACTCATCGGGGGGTAAAAAGAAAAAGCATATCAAAATTTAGAATGTCGGGAAAAAAGACTGCGCCTGGGAATAAAAACATTATGGACGTCGTAGTTTGGGGGGAATGATCATCTGAATTGTGAAAAAAAATAGAATGGGAACATTGCAGCAAATTAAAATTTTTGATCCCAACCCAAAATCTTATGAAGTATGTCTGAGCACAATATTCACTATACTGTGCATTGTATATTTTTGGAATCGAATACCAGCGTGAATACTGTAGTTTTTTGCGGAAAATAGATAAAAGATTGATGGTAGATAATTAGAAAAAAATTTAAACAAAACCCGCTTTTCAAGTAACATCACACCAGATGGTCGAGTTAGAAATTGAGGGAAAACAACAAAAAAGGGGAATGGCCCAAATTTTATTGCTACAATGCTTCAAGTTGTGGAAGGTATTGGGGATGTTTTTGGGGTATGTTACCTTTTATTATGGGGTTGGGGGTCTTCTTGATCGTGAATTTTTGGGAAAAGATCTATCCCCAACATTATTGCAAAACGAGTCAGCCCGGTAATCTTTAAGAAAATTTATCACGATGACAAATGGGTATTTTAAAAAAGGATAATACATCCTGCCATAGTGTTAAAATTGTATAGGACTGGCGGGGGGTTGGGGGGGGTTTGGGTTTTTTGTACTGTCCCCCAATCTCTTGACCTCAATCATTAGTAGAAGGAATTTTAAAAGAGTCACCCGACACTAAATACACAACTACCCAGTCCCCACACTATGGGGAAGTTCTAATGTTCAAGAATAGTTTCAGATCCCCCCTAAACGACCTATCGAAATTTCGTGAATCCTTTCCCTAGAAAATCGGAGCTGTTTTAAAAAGCAATATTTTCCTTTTTAAAGGGTTTATTCCCCTTAACCTTTAATGATGTTGAAAAAAAGGACTTATTAAATTTCATCTGAAAAAAAACTCCGCTGGAGCATCATAAAAATTATTTTTTTTTTCCCAACATTTCAAAATATAACAAATAACAAAAGCCCATATTCTTGTGGGAATCTGAAGAAATCAATTATTATTTGAAAACTGGTTTTTTTCCCAAATAAACAAACGTTGTATATTATTTATCACCCGAGCAAAAAAAACTTTTTTTTGGAAAGCTAATATGATGATAGGGTAAAAAGATTTGGACTGGTGCCAGGACGACTGGGACCGGTATTCAATCTCGGTTCTTTCAGGGAAAAACAACGTAACTTTTAAAAGTTAATTGACTCAATTTGTTATAATGACAAGTTTTTTTCCCAGATAACTAAATATTTACAGCCAAATTAAGTCGGGCCGCTTTTTTTGAATTTTAGAAGATATGTTATTGAAATCTCGTTTTTTTTTCCCCAATGGAAACAAGTTCATTGGTGGTGTTTTTTGTTTTTTGAGTTGCCAATTTAAAACTTTCATGTTAATATTTAAAAACTTAAAAAAAGCTTCGATAAAATTTAATGTTATGAAATTGTTTCCCTGGAAATTAAATATATCTGTCACTAGGAAACATTAAGCATTTTTTTTTTACATTATTTTGAATTTTTTAAATTGTTAAAAATGATAATTTGGATACATAGAACACACACACCCCTATAAAAAAAAAAATTAAACCCAACCAAAAACTAGATGCTGGGTTGTATTGAAATTTCGTATAAAAAAGGCATTTGGACCAAACATCAAATAAATTAAAATTATTTGATGTCAATGAATGAAAATAGGCGGGAGTTCCTGCGTATCGGAGCTGCGCATTTTGGAAAGGTGTATAAAAGGGGAGCAATTCCCCAATTTGTTGCCCAAAATTTCAGTCGCATTTTGACTACGATACCTTACGTCGACTGTAACAAAGGCTTCGTCGATGGATTCGTGCTCTTTAAAGAAGCAGATGTCATATTTTAAAAAGAGGCTGGTTGAACAAATCGAAGAATCGCTCATCTGGGTGGGAACAATGAGGGGGTTAACCCTATGTTGGAAAGAATGAGTCAACAACGACAAAATATCAACGGCCAAGGTCAGCCAATTTCCAACAGGGGGGAAGCAAGAACGGTTGTCAGAGAAGCTGTTACAGCACCCGGTTCGTCATCAACTATCCACCGGGTTCACGTACACATATGTCTATATGACCCCACATACTGGAATTTACGCTCGTGCCAACCGACCCCTTTAAAACCCACTCAAGCCTGGACACATCACGTCCGATTGCAGTAGTGTCTTTCTCGATCAAAGTAGCATTGCGCTGACTGTGCAGACATATAGTCTTCTATGACGAGTCCTGTTTCTAACTGTATCCTGATGAAAACCCAAAGATGTGTCCAAAAGATGCCCAAAGGGCAGCGTGGGAATCACCCCAGATGGGTCGCACCCTAAAAGGCCAAAAAGGGGGGGCGTTATGATCTGGGGTGCCATCTCTTTTGATAACCGGACCCCTTTTATAGCCATTATTGGCACAGACCCCGGCGGTATTTTAAAAAAACATCTCAAGGCGGGTTTGTATTGCCATTTTTTTTAAAACACCTCCGGATTTTACTTTTTGCACGATAATGCCCTGCCGCACACGTGTTGCTATGAATTGTCTGCAAGCTTTCCCTACACTTCCTTGGCCAACTCTCTCTCTCTCATAGAGCACATTCGGGACCTTATGAGAAGGCGATAGAGCAACCATCCTAGAATGTTGATGATTTAGCTCAACAGTTGGAAATAATTTGTCACGATATTCCGTAGAACACCATCCGGGAATTTTATCAGTCTATGCTACGCTAGATGACTGTTTTGCATCCATGCCAGAGGTGAACTTCTTTTCTTTGTAATGGTCAAATTTCCCAAAAAATTTTATCATTCAGTTGGTGGGAAAATTTTTTAATCGGGGTTTTTTTATGTATGTTCTTCACATCCACCATTTTTTTATCCCAATCGGACAACCCCTTCCCGGTCTTTTTTTGTATATATATATATATATATATAAAATTATATATATATATATATATATATATATTTTTATATAAAATTTTTGCCCGAAAGTTTCTGCTGTACGGGAAAGGTTGAACCCGAAAAAACATTCCCCAACCTAATTCGCTGGCTAATTCGGCGACAGCTTTTAAAAAATCAAAAGGTCTCCCGTTTGGGCAAAAGACTTTTTTTTATCTACATTTGTTGTGTCTTTAATTCCCAAATTTTTTCCCCGCTTTAGCACTGTAGGTTTTTGTACTTCTTCACTTTTATTTTTATATATATATATATATATGGAATGTACCCCAAAAAACATAAGTTTATGAGAATTCAAAAAAATTAATTAAACTATTTCTTAAAATTTTGCACGCCCCATCCTTTTGCTCGGTACCGGGCTGACTGCAATACCGTAAGACCTGGGGGTTTCCCGTCCCGGAGAAGGGATGGATGTTTGTAAATGTTAAATGCCTTTGCGGCATGAGGGTAAACCCAAATAGCCGTCGAGCCCCAAGTCCTCTCGTGAATAGGTGGACGGGGAAGAGAGGGGGGTTCCCGACCACCCCCAAAATGTTCCCACCTCAAAAATTTTGGGGGGTAGAACCGAGCAAAATTGTACTGTCACGTGGGGTTTTTGTGCATGGTGCTCAAAGCTAAAAAAATACCGAGATCTTACAAATCTAACCCCCAGCCGCAATGAATTTCTTTGGGCCTTGATCTGATGTTACTGTCAATCAGGTGGCATAAAATAACTACAAAAATTTTGCACTTTTTTAGTTTAATTTTTTAATTTTTTTTTTTTTTTTATTTATGATTCTCTAAGTATGAATATTATATCAACAAAATTTGAGATTTCAATCCTTGTATTTTTTTTTTAAATTTTAGGGCATTTTTGTGTGTGCCTTTTTTTTTGCTTAAATAAATATTGGATTTAATTTGAACGATGAGTTATTTTAATATTCCAAAATTAAATCATAATAAATATATCTTTTTCATTTTATAAAAAAAATACATTTAAACTTGGGAATCTTACTATTTATCATTTTAGCATTTCCAAACTGGTTTCCATAAATTTTTTAAATCTACTAGGGGAAAAAAAGTATTTTTGGGGTTTATATTACAAAGTAAGGGGAAAAAATGATAAAATATTATTTGAGTGGGAAATAATTTTAAAATGATAAACTTTTAAAAATGTCCGGGGAACTAATGTATTAAAAAAATTCGCGGCTCAAAATTGTTTGTATTTTTTAGAACTCTTTTTTTTATACTCGTAGCTAAAAAAAATTTTTCTGTCAAAAAAATTCTTCATGTACCAAATAATTTAGAAAATCAGCCAGGCAGATTGGGAAATTTCTTAGTTACATTTTAATAGGGTTTAAAAGGGGTTCACCCATGTGATGGGTTCAAAAAACAAAAAAAATTTTTTTCCATAAATTTTCCTTTGACATGTCCAGGGAAAACGGTGGTAAAGTTATTTTTTTAAAAATTCCGAAGTCGTTATAAAAAAGGGGGGTTAAAGAACAGCTATTCGGTTCCTTTTATTTAAAAATTTTCATTGTTTTAACCCGGGCTTGAAACTTAAACGTTTTTTTCAAAACTGTGTTTCAAACTTTCCTCATTTTAAAAAAATGGTTTTTTTGGGAAAGACTTCAAACTTATAGGGTAGACTCAGTACAAATATATGCACCAAATGAGCTATGATCATTCAAAATATTTCTATTTTTTTATAAAAAAACATTTAAAAAAACCCCCTGAAATCCTGAACTTTTTCTTCAGAAGTTTACCAAAAATCCAATTTTTGGTATTTTCAATTGAATGTGGTTCATTTGGTGCATTTAAGAGTATAGATTAAAACGCTGTTAATTTGTTTTCTTTTTACAGATAAGCCAATCAGCCCCGGGAAACGTGGAGGAAGGAAGCATCTATTTTTTTCGAGGCGGGTGTGTTCAGGCGCTATAACTCACACGTTGTATTGGATAAATTTTTAAAAAACATTTATATACATACTTTTAAAACACATATAAAAAAAATAATAAAAAATAAAAATTCTATGATTTTTTCTGGCCTTCAAAACATTTTCCCAAAAAATGCTTTTAAAAAAAAAGGCCGTCCCTGGGTTTAGCCAACGGGGCCCTACATGCCTTAAGCAATTCTTATATGAAATATAATTTTTTTATAACTGTTTAAGAGAGTATTTGTTTTTTGTATCCTTCAAATAAATGCCTCACTTTATACATTCGTCAATGGAGGTGCACAAAAATTTTTAGTTTTTTACTTAAAGGGTTCAAAAACAAAAGTTGAGAATACTTTTGCACTAAAACTTTTAAAAAAAAAATATTTCAACAAAAGTGTTCCCAAAAAATTTAAAAAGGATACTTATATTTAGTGTATGTTTCTCGGGGTTTACTGTTCCTTTTTTTTAAAAATTAAAAGGGGGTAAATCACATGAATTTTTTGTGTGTTTTCTCAACATTTTTCCTTTTTTAAAACAGTACATAAATATTTGCTCATTCTTGGATGTTTAATGAAAGTTTCTTGATTTTCAAAAATTTCTCTAAGCTTATCTTCCCCTTTAATATCCCATAACTTAGTGACACTTATCCAGCATTCAAAATTATGCGTCAAATGCTAAGATCTCGAGAGATAAATTTCGATTTTTTTTAAACACAATTTTCCCCACTTCCGTCGAGTCTGACTATATAAAATCTTTATTTCTCAGCTGCGATTTGAAATATTTATTGAGTTTAAAAGATGTGCCATAAACATGAATAGAAGCGTAATATGTCTGGTTTTATCTTTTGCTTAATATCATATTTGGATAGCCAAATTGATTCGTAAAATGTTATTAATCGTGATTAAATGTTCCTCGGTGAAAACTTGTCAACGTAACTGTCCAATAATATTGAAATAATAATTAATCTCCAGAAACCAAATAAAAAGGGAGAAAATAAGGGGCAGAATAAAATTAGTCAAACATCTATCTTTTTTCAATTCCTACTGTTAGTTCATTATTATAAGTATGTATAGATATAATCTTGTTCAAATTTTAAATCGTGAATAAAATGCTTTCTATTCAACCATTCGAGTTCAAATACATTTTTTAAAACTTGCAGTGGATGACACTTGATGTTAATACAGTGTTTTTTTAAATATTAATTCATTCATTAAATTAAAAAAATAAATATTTAAAGAACAAAAAATAATGGACGGGAAAAGAAAAGGGGAATCATTCGTTTTGCCACCGCGGGAATGGATTGGGGTTGGGTTTTGAATTCAAAAGTCGTGGGTTCGAATTCCACCTGGGATGACCTAATTTCCGAGAATGTGATTTCTTTTTGCTATATACTATTTTATTGGAATAATTAAATTTAATTAATGAATACATAAAAAAAAATAAAAATAATTTAACCCCCCTTTTAGGAAGGAAAATGGAGCATTGTAAGGAAAATCGCTTTTTTTTGTCACTCAATATTGTGATTGTGTATATACATAATTTTATATTAATTATAACTATTTAATAAAGTAACTAAAATAAAAATTTTTTTTTGTTAAAGTAGGGAAATTTAATTTTTATGTTACTTGTTTATACTAATTTTTGATTCCTACATTTCTCTTAACGAAAATTTTCTAAAATTTTTGTTGAATTCCTTTAGTTATATCTTCTTAGCTCAATTTTTCACATTTTATTTTGTTTTTAAAGTGCTGTATAACTGATTACTTATTTGATTAATTTAAAATAAAATCTGAAAGTTGAAATCTTAAAAGGAAAGGAAGATTGGAATTTTTTAACAATTGAGAGTTTGAATGGTTGAAGGGAAAACTGAGCAATATCTAAGAAAGACTGAGAGATTAAACCAATGAGAAACTGTGCAAATGAAAGAGATTGAGCAATTGTGAAGTAGAGACATTGTGTGACGTATTACGTAGAAATTACTTCTAACTAGGCTTAAATATTGAAGGGGATTTTTTTGCTAAAGGTCAAACTGGGTGTATGGAGGTGTCGTAGATATAAATTACAGAACTCATCTCCAACAATGTACTGAGCAGTTCGACTCTAATCCAACAAAAGAAGCTTAATTGCCTTGGATGGTGAAGTTCAAGTCGAATCTTAGGCTCCGATCCTGATTTCAAATATCTTCTGTGACCGCGATAGCCTAGTAATTTTTGGTGATTTGGATTTCCCGTCCGGATCACCCATGTCGGAGATTAGAACTGGGTACCTTCTGATTCGTAATCACGTAACATACCACTAGACCAAGGTGATCACTCCTGCTGTCGGGAGGCTGGTTTCGGGTTATTAAGAAACCCCCACGGGTTTTGGGGACAAACTCCCTAGCTGGCGTGTTTTTGGGGGTCGAGTTCTAGTGCGACGAAAAAGAACTCCATGTGGGGGGGGATGCGCTTTTTAAATCTGCCGAGGCTCAAATTCCTCCCGTTGGCGCGGTACTTTGGAGAAGGGGTGTCATCTCAAGAGTCATCCTCGTTACTTGGCCCTGGTTTTTAATTGAGGGCTGTCCCCCCAGTAACCCCTCGTGTAACTTTTTTGTGCGGGAAACTGTGGTGTAAAAACGCTCACAGCTAAAATTTGTCCATTTTGGCCTAAAACAAAATTAACCTTTGCCAGTGACGCCCAAACTCATTTCAGGCAACGCACAACATGTAATTTACCATCTTCCTAATAATTGGCGATACTTTCCCGCTAAAATTTGGCAGTTTAGCGCCATTTGTCGGATTTTTGTAATTTTGCAGTGCCGTGCCGCAAAGGATTGAGGAAATTTAAAGGAATGTGAGGGACACGGAAATCATAACAGTTCATGTAAATAATAGTATTGTGTTGTGTATTAGTTTGTTATATTTATCTTGAAAATTATGTCATTTGATTAATTTTTCTATAATTTGAGCAAAAATTACTGTAATTCATTAAAGTTCCCCATGTATAGGAAAATATTAAATATAGTAATTATTTCGTTTATTTTATTTATATAAAATATTCAATTTTTAGCATATTGAGGATATAATGAACAGAATTAAAGGGAATTCACCCCCCTCCACCATTTTTGGTATTTTTTTAATATGTTCCGCAGGAAGGGGTTGAGAGAGCTATAGTGAATAGCTCTTACGATAATCTAATTAATAAATAAAAAAAGCTACGCGAATGGGTTTAAATTTTTATTCAAAATTATGGATTCCTCAATTTTAATTTTTTGTGTGACATTAATTTGGGAAAAAAAACAAAAGGGTTTAAACCCTTCTGTTTATAAGCTTTTTTTAAAGGGAAAAGGGAAAATTTTAAAAAGATTATAATTCTTTAAAAGCCAAAAATTTAAAAATTTACATTATTTCTGCGATCGATTGCAGCAATAAATAAAATTATTTTAAAACCCCTTTTTCCCCAAAATCAAAAAAAGCAAAAACCAAAAAAATTTGCCACGAAACGAATTAATATTTTAAATCGAAGATGTAACTTCATACATATTTTGCGCGAAACTAAACAAATTAAACATCAAAAAGGGGGAAAAGCTCTTTTTGAATTAATATTTTGCCGGCTCGGTTTTTAAACTCCAAAGGGTTTAAAAAAATTAAAAAAAAACGAACTTTTAGCAATTACAATCAATCTTAATCAACAAGCGGGCTGGGTGGGGCTGCAATTAAATTCAAGGATAAGCCCTTTCCTGCCCCTTTCGCCCGCGATGTTGAGTTCCCGATAAATTTTGCGTAGATCCCAAATAACATTTTTTTTTTAATTTTGTTAAAATGTTATTAAATTTACTGTTCGAAGATTGCGGCGACATTTTATTTTCCTTGTCGTTTGATGGATCATTAGATCCTTTTTTTTTTCCCCTTTTGACCTATTTTTTGGTCGTCTTGAACAAAAGGGAAGAGTGAGTAGCAAAACTACGCGTAGGAGGAAAAGTGTTTGACAGTTTCAAGGAATACAAATTGTTTTTACTGAATGATAAATATTTGTCGAACGAGTCTCTAAATTTCGTCTTTTAGAATTTTAGATTGTTTTTACTAAACGTGAATGAATAGAGCTCAAATTCGGATCTGTCAAAAAAAACCATCAATGTAAAAAATTAAAAAAATCCGGGTATAATTTCACACTTTTTTAAAAACAAAAAAATAATATAAAAAAAAAATTTAAATCAATTCTTTTACTTAGGTCAACCGGGAAAATTTTTTTTTTAGTTACTTTTATTTAAAAAATTATAAATTTAAAATAAAAAAATTTATATACCAAATTTACAAAATCACAATATTTAAATGACAAAATAAAAACGATTTTTTCCCTTTTTATATATACTGTTGGACTATTATTTTTTTTTTATTTAAATTTATTTTTTTTTAATTGATAAATTAACATTTGAAAACTGTATTAGCATCCCAAAAGGGCATCCCCCTACAAAAATTTTTAAAAAATTTATTTGAACTTGAATGGATGAATAAAAAGTATTTTATTACTATTGAAAAATTTGAACAAGATTATATATATATATATATATATTCAGCCATTCAGCCATTCTTTTGATTTAAATCTGTATTAGGGTATAGAATCTGGCAACAAATTAATGATTGCACTCAGATTTAGCGCGGGCCTTGCATTTGTAAGTGCAACTTTTAGGTAAGTTACCTCTATCTTGTAATGGATTTAGATATTCCTATCCATTATTTCCTATTGGTTTTTGCTCAGTGTTATTTACAAAAAAAGAGGGAAGAGGTTGGCTGGCCAAAACACATGTTCAACCCTACTTTTATATAAATTATTTTTTATATAATAGCTGTCCTAAGTCAGTAATGTTCATAACACTGCAGCATCCATTTTATATTTATAATCTCGATTACTCTTTTGTCCTTCATTGTGTGATTTTCCTGCTGTCTATGTGTTTGTCGAATGTTATTGTTTGGATGTTTATCTCTTGTTTGTAGAGAATTGGCTATATATATATATATATATATATATATATATATAGGAGAGAGTGAACTAATAGTTGAAATTAAAAAATAGATCGAAATTTACGAATGTTCGTTGGCCGCGGTAGCCTAGTGGTCAAGGTAACAGACCCTTGGCCATTGTGTAATGAATTCCAGCTAAGAGTACCACTGAAGACCTGCCGTTCAAAGGGGGCCAATGCACTTTGAATATGTCGAGGCTCAAACGTCCTCCCATTGGTATGGTGTGGTAGTTAGGAGAGGGAATGTCAGCTCAGGTGTCGTCCTCGTCACTTGGCCATGATTCAAAATTATGTGGTCCGTCACCAAAAGCCCACAGTAGCTGAACAGTACGACGTTAATATTCACTCACTCACTCACTCGTTGGTATGGCAAACTTGAATACTAAAATACGAATCTGGGACATACCGAATTCTTAAATAATAAAATTTAAAAATAAGTAATATAATTATACATATAAAATTATATATATATATATATATACACTATTAGTATTAGTATATTATTATTATTAGCCTTATATAATAATTAATAAAAATAATAATATAATAAAAATCAGTTATTCTTTTTTATTTTATTAGTTTTTTATTCATTTATAATTACTCATTATTTTTCACACAAGATTTTTTGACTATACATTCCTAACTCCCGTCAACGTACTTCTATCTTAGAATTTGTGCTGTTTTTTCGCCAATATGGTTGCTATATAGTACATAAGGATAGCCAAGGTCAACAATATAGTACTAATAATAAGCAAGAACACAAAATTTTGCATCAAGATTTCATTCAAGTTAAAAATTGAGGCTCCTATTTTTAGAAAGCGAGTAATACTATATGAAATTATTTGGGTCATTTTAAAAAGCCTGATAATATTAAATTATCCAAATTTAAAAAAAGAAACTAACTAATCCCAATGGAATTATTGTATATTCTCCATATTTTAGAGATTATTTTGTCCTTATTTATAGATTTAACAATCAGTCCGCGAATACCTCCATAATTTCACTGTAAGTCGATAACATGTATAAATGTAAAAGACACAATACTCATTTTTCAATTCAACGGAACTTTTCGATTTAAAATGCTTTTAAGCATTTCCCACGTAATGCAATTTAAGTTCATTGAATTAGGTAGAAATGGGCTTTTTAGGATTTAGTTTTGAAAGTAACGCAACTTGAAGAGAGTAAATATATTCCGCCATAAAGATCAGAATATTTTTCTGGCTTCATTTATCAAAAGCTACGGAGAAATAGGTTGAAGAAATCTTTGGAAATCTTATTTCGATAAAATAAAGCGCTCTCACAGCGATCATCGATCTTATTTTCTTCTGGTTCAGTAAGAGTTTTCTATTATGGGCTTCAAAATCGTGCATAAGTTTTTCCCAGACCCATTACTTTTCAACAGATTCAATAAACTGATTACAGTGTTGCATTCATCTATGAAATTTTCAAATCGACATTAGGAATCAATTTCTGTATCTTTTTAAAATCATTTCATACTACTGAATATTCACTGACTTGCATTATCCATTTAACTTTCAATTTCAATAAGGAAAATTGCTATTACTTTTACTTACTGTAGATGTTTAAAAAGTATTCGTACGAAAAAGAATCTTTTAAAATGTCTCAAAATTTGTAAATTTGATTTTGGATCCGACTGGGGTTTCAAACGTTATTTTGAAAAGGCCTATAAAGGGGTAATTTTTATGGTATTAGGTGTCACTTGGATTGCAATACATGAATAAAATTATTTTAAGAATATTATTACAGTAAAAAAATTTTTGGTATCCGACATTTCGGAACCCGTGTTTAAAAAAAGGCAAAAAGGGATAGTTTTATGATATTTATTCAAAATACATTATAAAATTTTTTTAAAGGGAAATTTTTAAAAAAAAAAATTTATTTAAATACAATATTTTGGAAAAAAATTAATTTAGAAAAATTTTTTCCTTTTTAAAAAAATGCTTCCAAAAAAATATTTTGCCTGTATATTCGACCTCTTTACAGAGGTCAACTATTTTTTTCAAAAAATTTAATTTTTTCAGAGTTACAACCCACTGAAAAAATTATCGGATTTTTTTTAAAAATTTCCCCGCTCTTTGTCAAAATAGGGAAAAACCCCTTCTAAATTATATATTTTTAAAAATTTAGTTGAGTCTGTAAAAAGGGTCTGAGAAAAAAAATAGATTATAATAGAAGAATTTTTTTAAAAAAGGAAACATTTTAAAAAAAAAAAATATTCTAAGTTAATTTTTGGCAAAATAGTTTTTTAAATTTTTTTTTTTGTCAAAATGTCGGAAAACAATTGTATACATGTAGTCTAATCTAAGTGACACTAAATATTATGAAAATTATCCATTTATGTGCTTTTTTAAAATCACGGTTCCGAACGTAGTCGGATACCTTAAATGCAATTTTTTGGCAAAGATGAACATCGAATTGCTTATTTTCAAAATTTTCTCCTTTTATGGAAAAGGCTTCTATAATAATAAAAATTTTACCTATATACAGCTCAGACCACTGTACAGAACCTGAAATAGAAGTTTTGAAATATATAACTTAGAAGTGGATTTATCCATATTTTAATACAACAGAGTGGAGAAATTTTAAGAAGGTGGAAAAAAAAGCGATATTTATTTTAATTGGTAGTAACTCTGAAAATAATGTGAATTTTTCAAAACTCCTAGTTCAGGCCCTCTGAAGAAATTTTTTGCTTTATAAAACAAAATTTATTTTAAAAAATTTTTAAAAGGAGAATGTTTTGTAGGAATTAAATTTCATTTTTTTTTTTGCATTTAAATAATTTTTTTTTTCAATATTTTTAAAACAATTTTACATGTATTCAACAAGTGACACTAAATATTAAAAATTATCCATTTTTTTTTTTTAAATCAGGGTTTTTGAACATGGATACCTTAATAAACAAACAAAATGTCTAATAATTAAGAGATAGCTCTTTAAAATTTTTAAAAGTTCAAAATTTAAGTAAAATGTGTATAAAATACTTTTGTTCTTTTCATTAAAGTATAAATGATTAAAAGGATAATATAATTTGTCAAATTATTCTAAGGAAATAATTCAAGGATTTTATTAGAAAGAAGTATAATGTAGCGTTGCCTCGTTAGATGAACATTTACTACCAGCATTGTCATTTTTAAAGCCCTGGGGCAAAACAGATGTGAAGCCGACCCTTGAAGTTTTTGATATTACCACTCCTTTTTCATCTCCGGCACCCAGAGGCAAATAGATTCACCCCCAGACGGCTTTTTTCACACTGATCATTGGAAAGGAAACACCTGTTTTGACAGCCGTCCATTCATTCGGTCCCACGCACAAGTTGGTCGAGATGGGCTTGTAAGAAAAGAAGTGTCGGACTTTTGTGAGGAAGAAATACCAAGGGGTGTTTTCCCAGTGTCGAAGCGACTGGTCGATTTATAGATCCAAGACAGAGAATGCCGGGAAGAGACCTGTGACGCTCGCTAATCTGAAATTATTGGGGCATGGAAGAAACCCAAGGGATTTAAAAAGTCGCTTCGGAAGGTGGCGGGGATCTTCCGCGAGATGAGCGAACTGCGATCTGGACTTGATATTTTCTCCAGCGAAAGGATGTGGATCAGCGAAGAATAGATACCATAATAATGGTGTAATGATTCTAGCTTAATTTGTACATAAAATGATACTTGACCAAAGCTATGTGATCTATCTCGCTACCCAGGAATTAAACAATCTTGGGGGTGACGATGTTATAACAGGAAAGTGTAATCAAAAGCTGGATAGTTCATTATGATCGTTATGTAAAAAAAATCCCATTTTTCGATTCCATTAAACAAGAACATGAGGAATAATTAAATCTGGTGTGCCATTCGAAGTTGTCTCTAAAGCAACCGAAAGGTAATTAACTGGACTCGTTATAAAAATCAATAAAATTCGAACAAACGAGAAAATAAAGGGTGTGGTCCCAATTTTAAAACAACGATACTCAACCCCCCACCGATCCTTTTAATGGCTCAGTCATGACCCATTCTTCTGAAATTTATTTTTAAGAACATTGTATTAAAAAATTTTGTGAGAAATTTTGTTAAGAAGTCAAAAAATCAATTTTGCTTTTTGCTGTCGGGTTGTTTGGTACCAATTTTTAAAATTCTTTTTTTTATTTGGAACGGTTTAAAGGGTTTGTGATAAAGGTCTAGTAGCGATCATTTTATGGGTGGGAAATAATTTTTTAAATATCTTTCATACCTTCAAGCGAAAATTATTCAAAAAAAAATATATCGTTTCAAGATGATTGGGAGGTTGACTATTTTGTAGTGAAAAAAAAAGGATCGGTAATTGTTTTTATTTGTCACGAAAGTGCTGTATTTGTACCAATAAACAGGAATCATTCAATGACATTTTCCTGAAAATTTTTTCAAGAAAAAAAAAAATTTCTTTAATAGTTTTGCAGCACAAAAAAGGTTTTTTTGGGTAATATCACAGGGGAAACAAAAACATCCTAGAAATTTGTTACATTATTTAATGATATGAAACTGTTTACTGAGGGAGAAAATTTGGGAAAGGGTGCTTTTTTTAAACGTTTCTAATTTAGTTAGTGAATAAATAAAAAATATAAAAAAAATGTTAAAAAAACAAAAAAAGAAGATATAATATTTTGATCAATTTAACGTTTTAAAAATTTCCCAAAGTTATCTTGATTTAAAGCCTTTCCCCCCCCCTCTTTTTTATCCTCAGGCGGCCCCCGTAAAAAGCTTATATATGTTGGGGTAAGAGAAAAAAAAGGTTGAGTACCCCTGATTTAAATTGATTTTCTAAGTTCATCACACAACATGGAGAGACATAACACTAGTTTTATGTTTTTCATATCATTAAACTGCTACATCAAACTCATCTGCTTAAATTTTTTATAGGTAGAAATGACATACTACTTCAAGGTATTCGAATGACCTTTCTGATCTCCCCAGATCGGGGGTGGGCTAATTGCAACCTGCAAAGAATTTTTTTACAGCCAGCTAAGACAGAAAACTAAATAGACAGAAAATGTTTTCTGTGTTTGGGTCAACATATTGGCGAGCAAAGTTTTTCTGGCATGAAGATCAGTAGGAGTAAATGCAAATTCAAGTTGTTTGGCATTAACTTGCAGGTTGTAATGAGAATTTAAACAAGCCATCTCACTCCTGAATTTCAAACA
Source organism: Trichonephila inaurata madagascariensis (assembly GCA_019973955.1). Taxonomy (NCBI): domain Eukaryota; kingdom Metazoa; phylum Arthropoda; class Arachnida; order Araneae; family Nephilidae; genus Trichonephila; species Trichonephila inaurata. The sequence continues at coordinate 29,778 of BMAV01006928.1, forward strand.
AGTAATATAAAAAAAATTATAAGTCAATTCCTACTTATATATAGGTCAACAAAGAATTTTTTTTTATTTTAGCTACTTTTTATTAAATAGTTACAATTAATATAAATATGTATATAAATAGGACAGAATCATAACATTAAGTGGTAGTTAATTTTTATTAATGATCATTTAAGTATCGTATTGTCATCCAAAACAATCGTGTATAAAAAATTTCATTTCAACTGAATGCTTTGAAACAGGTTCCCAAACTTTTTTGTCTCGTAGACCCCTTGCCATGTTTTTCGGTTTGCGGTAGACCCCTGCTTACGTATTATGGAATTTTTGCAAATTTATTAACTTAAATGTGTTTATGACGGCTGATACAGAGCTACTTACTTTAAATGATATAAATTTCTAATTGTAGTGAAGTATAGAGTTCAAAACTTTTTTAAGAAACCTATGCTAATTAATTTAAAATTTAAGTGATACATAAAATAACTAATTAAAAAACAAATGTTTATAATGATATGGATGATTCTGGTGTTTCAATAATAAATTTTCAACATTTGTTATCAATCTTGCCAGGTTTAATCCTAAATTCCCTCGGTTAGTGGGGTCACACAACCCGCTGAAACTCCTCACTAGGAAAAGCAATTAAAAGCTTTCTCCAGTACTCCATAATTCGAGGTAAATAACAGGTATATATATATATCTCTTTAAAGCCAAAATTGCTGGCATCCGTTTCTAAACTTTACTCCGTTACTTCCTATTCCGATCAGTTCCTCTTGTAATATGACATTTTTTTTTCAATGTGACCATAGGAATTCATTGCCTTCTGTGGTAATGACCAAGTAAATGCATTTTCAAACTTTTTTCCAAATCTGAATAAAGGGGTCTCAGGGGTTGTTAAATTTCTCTAGGGTCTAAAAATATAAAAAAATTTTTTTCAAACAGGTATAATTCTTTTAAATTTAAATTAAATAATTCGAATCTCTTAAAATTATTTAAAAAGGGGAAGGGGGGCTTCAGAAAAGTATAAAATGTTTAAAATATAACCATAATTTTAAAATTATAAGCATATGAAAATAAGAAACTTTTCTATAAGACATATTTTTTAAATTTTTTACGTCCCCATGCTATTTTCAAAAAAAGCTTTAATTATACTAGCAATAAGTTGATTAATAAAGTTAAATGTATTCTCATTACACTAGCTTTTTTTTATAAATAGAATAAAAACTTTCATATTTTAATAAATAAAAAAATACATTTTTAAAATATTTAAAACTTCAATGTTTCAAATACCCTTTTTTTAAAAAATAACTAAACCCAAAAAAAATATTTTTCTAAATTTTCATATGCTTATTTTTTTTAAAATTATTATTATTTTTTTAAACATTTTATTTTTTCAACCCCCATTTTTTTAAAATAATTTAAAAATTTCGAATCATTTAACAAATTTAAAAATTTTATCCCTGTTTAAAAATTTTTTTTTTTTAACCTCAGAAAAAACCCCCCCGGCCCCCTTTAAAATTTTTTGATCAGAGGGAAACCAGTTTTTTTACTTTTTAACACATTTTTACTATATTTAATGAGGTTAATTTGCAGTTATGAGACAGCAAAAATTTTTTATTAAAACAAGGACCCCCTTTTTGCATTTTTCCCAAATTAAGCTAAAGGGAGGTATTTTGGACGTAAAATTTTCCTAGTCCTTTTAAAGGGGGTCTCAGGGGTTTAAATTTTTTTCTAGGGTCTGAAAATATAAAAAATTTTTTTCAAACGGGTATAATACTTTTAAATTTAAGTTAAATGATTCGAAACTTTTACACATTTTTTTAAAAAGAAGGGGGCTAAAAAAAATAAAAATTTTAAAAATATAATAATAATTTTAAAATAAAACTATAAAAATTCTATGATAAATATTAAGTATTTTTGCGTTGCCACGTTATTTTCAAAAAATGGGGCCTCTGTTTATAAAACTTTATAGAATTATAAAAATCATCCCTCTTTAAGCCCTACCTAATTTTAGTATTATATATTTTTTTGTATTTAAAAAATATTTGTAAAATATTGCAATTTTTTTAAATATTTTTAAAAATGTTTTTTTTATTTATTAAAATATGGAATTATTATTCTATTTATATAAAAATAGCTACATGTAATGAGAAACATTTAACATTTTTAAATAACTTATTGCTAGGTAATTAAAGCTACTATTTTAGAAAATAGCATGCGCGACGTAAAACAATAAATATGTCTTATAAAAAAGGTTTTTTTTTTCTATGCTTATAATTTTTAAAATTATGATTTTTTTTTAAACATTTTTTTTTCTGAACCCCCTTTTTTAAAATAATTTTGTGAATTAAATTTTTTTTAAATTTAAAAAAAAATTTATACCTGTTTGTTTTTTATTTTTTTAGCCCTCTAGAAACTTTTTAGTGACAACTTCGGCCCCCATTTACCCTCATGGACCCCAAATTATTTTCGCTGGTGGACCCCTTGCAAGTCGCCCCAGCCCCCTGGGGTCTATATGGACCACTTTGGGAATCACTGCTTTAAAACGTGAGAAAAAAAAAAAACCTTTTTAAGTTTTGACAAAGTCGCCAAAAAGGGGCGCTAAGTCGCCAAAAAAGATGCCAACGTCTGTGCTTTAATTCTTTTAAATAATTTGTTTTAATTTAAAGAATTTTTATTAATTTTAATTAAATTTGTATTGTCCAAAAAAATCATGTATATAAAATTTCAGCTCAATTGATCCTTTAAAATGTATTTTATTAACGATTGAAAATTTCCCAAGAAAATAAATATATAGAGGCAGGGTTTAAAAGTAGGGAAGAAAAAAAAATTGAACTTCATTTTTTTTAAACCGGCGTTATTACATTTCAATCTTACTTCTTGTGTTAAAAGTGCGCGTTATACGATGGGTTTTACGGCAATTATATATATAAATGCACAGCCTGTTCAAATATAGCTCGTATGCTAATAAAACCAATCAAGGTCTTACAGTTGTAAAGACGATCTTAACCATTTCCAATTTAGTAGATATGCTTCTTAATTCTACTAATTGTGCTTCTTGATTTATCCTCTAACTCTTTAAATACCTCCTCAGGGGCACTTCTTTAGAAAAGTGTGGGATTTACGACTCGGAGTTCTGGTGATCTTTCCTCCCTTCCATGGAGTTTATTATCTTTGGAAAACACAAGTAATGTGCCCCTGTGGACTCCAGCAATCTTTTCCCCATTTTAATCCCTACTTTCTTTTACAACTAATATTTATCTATTTATTCCTTACTCGCTTTTAGAATAACAATTATATAGGTTGTCTGAAAAGCAGTGGCGTAACGGAGAACATTTGGGGGCCCCTCTGAAAAGGGGTCGGTTTGAGCCCCAAATTGGTTTTTTACAAAGAAACCTAGAACCCTGCCCCCCCCCATACTTTACGCCACTGCCGAAAAGTATGAGTACACTTTCAAAAATTAATTAAAAATAAGCAAAGATTTTCCCTTGCGGTTTTTTATATTTCACAGAGAAAAGATTAAAATTTCTTTTCAACGAAATGCAAACTAGATGGCGTAACGTAACGATTTTTTTTAAAATTCTGTTCAAAAAGGTTTCCCCGGAAAAAGCTTAAGTTTAGCATGGTTTATCAATTTAAAATCTGCGACCGGTTTTAACGTAAATGGCGCACCGCCCTGGGTTTCGAAGTGAGAAAAGTTCCCCGGGATGGGAAAGGGTCCCAAAAGCGTGACCACCCGATCTCAAAAACATCCCCTTTTTGACTTCTTCTTATAGGGATACGTGAAAACATTGTGTTTACCAATCTTCAATTAGCAACATCGATGAGATGAAAAGTCGTTGGGGGGCCGTTCAGATTGCTGATCCTTGCTTTTGAACGAGCTGAAACCTCGTATAAAAATGTCTTAACCCCTTTTTCTACCGACGGTACCCATAATACCACTCACTTTAAAATTACATAGAATAACCATTTTTAGAAAATTCTGACCATACTTAGCGGAATATTCTTTTTAAATCACTCTTCCGGATACATGACAACACTTCTATGATGATATTTTTGCGGGGAAAAACGAGTAGTTTTAAGCAGAAATTGCGTTTTCAGCGGATTACAAAGTTTTCATTCGGTCCCGAAAAAGTAGTTAATGTCAAAATTAAGGTTTTTTTTATTTATTTTTTTTTGTATATTAATGAGGTAGAAAAAGGGTTTACTATTTAAAGTGAACAGTGTATATAATTAATTTTACAGTTGAATATCTTTAATTAATGAATTAGCTCTAACTAATTAAATTTCCCAAAGTTGAGTATTTTGTTTATATATATCCCTTAATTTTCAATGTAGTGATTCAGAAAAATATTGCATGAAAAAAACCGCAGTAAATCATAATGCGATATATAAAGGGTTAAGACTCTTTGAGGTCCTGGGCCCTCATGCTAAAGTAGGGCCTACCTGAGATCTTTAAAAGTAGACAGTATACAGTATGCATTATCAAATACTCCTGCAAATGGTAATTTGAAACAAATGTGCATGAACTTGCTCGAGCGACAGTCGCATTTCGATTAAATGAGTTGGATGATTAATTATGGTATTAGGACAAGGCTTAGACATGTGTGTGGACAATGGTCATTACATAATAATACAGTTTTACCACTTTTGCCGGTTGGCATGCAGTTTGAAATTCCCTGTTTTTCGGAAAACATGTAATGGAATACTATTTGAACACATTAAAATTATCCGGATCATGATCTTAAGTCAGAGTCGCGAACGAAAAGAGGTCCCCGGGCTCAGTTGGCCTATGCCTTAAGACGTCCCTGCTTGTATATACTCGATGTACTGCACGCAATTAATGGTGAACATATTGAAATCATGCTATAAAGCATTGTAAAAAAGTTTGGTATTTGCCTTATGGAATAAAAAGAACCGTAAGTCAATAGCTTTGTTTGTTTTTATGCAATTAATATTTGAAAGTGTAGTCATACTTTTCTGACACTCGGTATATTTAACAATTAACAAATAAATTGACATGTTTGAGGAAGCCTGATCAAATATGGTGTTTCCTTCCTTCCTCTGTGGCTCGACAGCCCAGGATGGGCATTGGCCTTCTCAAGAAGCCTTTTCCAGGCTAGCCTTCTTCCTGCTAGTGTTCTCCAATTCTTAGTTCTCAAAACTAGGAGATCTTTTTCTAGGTCATCAATCCATCTAAGATTTGGCCTACCTTTTCTTCGTGGGCCAATCGATTGAGCATTGGAGACTTTTTTAGGGGTGCGGTTTTCGTTCATTTTGACAACGCGACCTGCCCTTTTAATTCGTTGCATTTTGATGAAGTAAACAATGTCAGGTTCATTATATGATTGATAGGGCTCGAAATTTGATAGTCTTAGCCACGTTTCCATTTTTCTGAATACCTCTAAAAATAAATCTTAATCTTCCTTTCGTAGATACTTATTACGTTCTCATCTGTTCGAGACATGGACCAAGTTTCACATGCGTAAGTTAATACTGATCTTAAAAGACTTTTATACAATAGAACCTTTATTTTTCTTTTGATTAAATTGGATTTCATATATTTTCGTATTCCATTAAGACATCTATTAGGTATAGTAATTCTCTTTTGGATTTCAGTAGTAAATATAGTGTTTACACGAATAAAATCAATTAATCAACACTTTACGGTTCAGGAATATGAGGTTTATCACAAACAGTCAATTGTTTAGCTATAATTTGACTTTGCATTTAGAGATAAAGTAACTCAGTGATCATAGTCACAGGATTTATAGTCTGGGGCGTTCAAATAGAAACATGGATTTGAGTCCTTGTTTCATTAAAATTGTCGTGTTTAGTAATGCAGTATTTCTGATTGTTAAACTGAACTCATCTTCAAAGCCATCTCGTGACGGAATGTGAAATGCTATAGATTTTATCTGCTCAGATGTCATTCTTATCGCCTATTCGAGAATCAAAATTTCGTGATTCGTCTACAATATTTGCCTGCAATATTTTTCTACGCCAATATTTACCTTTTAAAATCAAAACCGACTTTGATTCAAAATAAATCAACTCGTGTCGATATGATGAGAAAGTTAGAAATCGTGTTTTTACTTTTAAAAAGTTACGTTTATAAAATACGTGATTTTTCGATTCAAATTGCCGTTAGCTCCAACCGTTAGTGGGAAAGTTAATATTCAGTAAAATAAAAATAATCTTTACAACCTTTAGGGTAATTTACAGGCAGTAAATTTCTCTAGATGTGTGCATGTTTTTCCTCCTCAAACTCTTAATCGTAGATGTTTTTGAAATAATTCTAAGGCAGAAAAATATAAAATTTCATTTAAATGTTGTTTTATAAGTTTCTAATTTTTGAAAATTTGGAATTTAAGAGAAAGAAGTAACTGAATTTAAAAACGATTCACATAGAATGTGTTAAAGTTCTTGCTAGAAAGTTTTCAGAAAACCAACCCCCCCCCAAAAAAAAAAAATTCATTTTTTTTGCCTATCTGCACTTTTGGATAATTTATTGCTCTATATTCCTCATATAAATTTCATGGTATCTATAATACACCTCAGGAACGCTTAAGAATTAAAGGTGTTTTCTGTTGTTCATGTGATAAATTATTTCTATAGATTTAACCTTTTGGGAATATTTGGTTTCCTTGGTTTAAGAATGATACATTTATGATTTAGTGTTATTTGCATGCTGTTTGGAGGTAATATATAAAGATTCTCAGAAATCAGGATCCCTTAAAGTATTGTTATATTTTTTAAAAAAATATTTAAGTATATTTGAAACAGAAATTTTCTCTAAATAGTATCAGAAGTTTCGAACTCATAAGCTTTACATTGAATGAAATATTCTTGATTTGGAAATTCTAAATAAAGAATTATTAGAGGTAACACCATATGTATGCACTAAATCAAAAACTGCATAACAGAATATTTTTTGAGTTTAAATAACTTTTTATCTGCTAATATTTTTTTTTATCGGTAACATTCGAATAAAATTAAAAATTCCAAAAGATCCAAACGATTTTTGTAAACACATGCGAGGAATTCGAAATAATCTTACATAAATCGATTTTTATTAAAAAGAAATTAAAAATAAAAGTATATAACTACACGAATAAAAAATAAGCAATTACGAAAATAAAAATTCACTGTGACAACTTATATAACCTATTTCAGTGTCAAATTCTTAACATAAATAAATATTAATCTAATAAACTGGAAACAGCAAAGAAATACGTGATTTAACGACTGTTTAATATTTAACATTCCATGCGTAATAAATAATAATGAACTTTTAAGATCATCTTTCACAAGCACATATAAATAGATATTTGTGGCAGCACAATTATACACTAACTTCGAGTCAAATTTAACACGTACCCAAAATAAATGCTCCCCAATTTTTTTATTTTTTTATTTTGAAGAAGAATACAGCGATTTATTGAAAATGCACCATGTAGGTCATGCCTTAAGTGAATTGCTTGCAACATGGAGAAGGGAGATAGCCACAGATGGAAAAGTGCCAGAGTTTTGGGTTATGCTCTAAGGGATTTCGAGACTCCAGGATCAATAAGATAAACTTTTGTTTTATTTTCTATTTTCTTGTAAATAAAAAAGATTTTTCTGTTTATCGCTAAAACTTGGAGAAAGCAAGTTATTCTCAGAAGGCTGGAGTGTACTTAGTAGCACTAAATAAACGGAAAGAATGTTCATTGTTTTTCGTTAAATGTATTTTTATCAGGTGAAATGATTTCAGTTATGTTGGCATGGCTGCTTGGTTTTCTCGTTATTTAGCTTGATATGCAATTGGTAATGTAATAGATATAAAGGAGCAAATATCTTTTCGCTACTGCAAGTAAGATGTTTTGAAATATTTAAATGAAGAATAAACAAATGTGTTTGTTCTTAATGAACTTAGATGTTCATTATTTATGAACATCTAAGTAAGGAACAGCTTGTTTTCAACAGTTTCAGTTTATTTGTATAAAGTCACCAATAACACAAGCACCCACCCAATTTTTTGTTTGCATTGTCTTATCATTGTATCAAAAATATAATATAGGTGTATAATTATTAATTTAAAAAGTAATATATTCTAGAGTCATGTACTTGAAAAATCTCCTAAAATTTAGTTTAAAAATTTAAAAATTAAATTTACCATTGAAATGTTAAACATGGAACAAAAGAGAAATTTTCAGTTTGAAAAACTTGTATTCAAAAATCATGTCAACAAATGATATATCATGCTTTAATAATGTTAATAGTTACGTTGTAAAATAATTAAGAAAAAAAAATGTAATTCTATGTTATATTTACTTTATTCTTAATACATCAAAAACTAAAATATTAATTAGAATTAGTATATAAATGTAAGAACTCGCACAAACTAATTTAATATACAACACTATTTGAAATTCTGGAAATATTTAACAATTATTTTTGAAAGGATTAAAGGGGAATAATAATTTTATTTTTAAGCTACCTGATTACGTTCGGAACCGTGATTTTGCAAAAGCGCATAAATGGATAATTTTTATGATATTTAGTGTCACTTAGATTAGAATACATGTATATAATTGTTTTAAGGACATTTTGACAAAAAAATTTATTTAAGTACAATATTTTGACAAAAATAGAATGACCCCTTTTCAAAATGTTCTCCTTTCATAAAAATATGCTTCTATTGTAATAATATTTTGCCTGTATATAGCTCAGACCTCTGTACAGAGGCTCAACTAGAATTTTTGAAATATATAACTTAAAAGTGGGTTTATCCATATTTTACGACAACAGAGGGGAGCAATTTTAAGAAAAAAAACGCCAATAATTATTTCAATTGGTGGTAATTCTGAAAATAATGTGAATTTTTAAAAATTCTAGTTGAGCCTCTGTAGAGAGGTCTGAGCTATATAAAGGCAAAATATTATTAAAATAGAAGCATTTTTCACAAAAGGAGAACATTTTGAATAAAGATTATTTTAAGTTAATTTTTTGCCAAAATATTGTATTTATATAATTTTTTTTTGTCAAAATGTGTGTGTGCCCTTAAAACAATTTTATGCTTGTATTCTAATTTGAGTGACACTAAATATTATGAAAATTATCCATCTATGCGCTTTTTAAAATCACGGTTCCGAACGTAGTCGGATACCTTAAGGACATTATCTTATTAAAAGCATGCATATCTTTAATGTGAAAATCAAGCAGTCACGACATTCTTAATTACATACATCTTTTTCTCTTTTGAATGTTTTTATAAAAGTGTAAGAGAATTTATTATTATTATTATTATTGAAAATTTAAATAAGTTATTTTCTTTCCACACATCCAAGTTCCTGTACTTCCCGAGTCTACTAGGGTCCTACGTACATTCTAGAATGAGTTGGAATGCTAAGGAACCATTAACTCTCTATATACCTATAGGTTAAAAAGAAATGCACTCTATAACGTAAAAAGTGTTGTACCAATAAGTTTATTCAAACTAGAAGAAAGTCGATAGATGTGACATGTACAACTATTGAAAGCGAAGACACTAACAGTACCATAAGAATTGAATATTTTTGTCGGCAAATACAGAGCAAAAGAATACCAGTAATGCGTTGGTCCATCTCTGATTCTGTTATCCTGTTGTGCATTCACTAGTCGAGTTGGCTACTAGCGAGATTGCTTGCCATACACGTTCCAATTGGTGAGTTAGGTTTGCACGATCTTGTGACGATCGGAGAAGCCAGCTTATTAGAATCCAAATGTGCTGTATTGAAGAGAGATGGCGATCATGTCGACAAGGGAAGTTTTGGAGAAGCACAAAGATAAGCAATAGAAAGGCCTGACGTGTACTAGACTTTTATCCTGTTGAAATACATGCTCAGGTGTCCGTGAAAGGAATGCCAATACTGGAATACTCAGTTTTCTGTCGAAGCACCCGCTATGCTGTATGGGTGTTACGGAGGATTATCAAACTCATCCGACTATCAAATAAAATAACCCTCCCCCCCGTATGATAATTCTTATTTGTCAGGCTCTGAGGCAGACACCAGCCAAGTCTACCGCTATGTGAAAGTCTACTCACGTTTTTACCTAATCATCGGTGTTCAATTCGAAGCGGGACTCATCGTTAAAAACAATGTAATTCAGTTCGTGAAATTCCTAGTTGAATGCACCTTGCACTACTGCACACACGATTGACATAGTGCAACGTTGAAGGGCAATCGGCGCAAAGGTCTCAGTGACCTCAGCCTCCGATTGCTGAGTCTCCTTTCAATGATTGATAACAGCAATCACACTGTTGCCCTTTACATGTTTGTGTCTTTGATATAAGCGCATTCAGAGTTGTGACCACCGGTCGAACGATCTCTCCGTCCACACTTTCTGTTGTCACTCCCAAACCTGCGTGGCCGCAGTAGCCTAGTGGTCAAGGTATTGGATCGTGGCTAGCATGATACGAGTTCGAGCCCAGTACCACTTAAGTCCCGCCGCGTAGGGAAGCAATGCACGTTAAATCTGTCGAGAGCTCAAACGTCCTCCCGTTGGTGTGATGTGGTAGTTAGGAGAGGGGAGTGCCAGCTCAGGTGTCGTCCTCGTCACTTGACCATGGTTTAAAATTACGAGATTCGTCGCCAAAAGTCTTCGTGTAGCCGAACAGTGCGACGTTAATATTCACTCACCCACTTACCCGAACAACCGCTACCTTCATGAAGGTCTGTACGGCAGCGCTTCTCAAACTGTGGGGCGCGCCCCCCTAGGGGGCGCGAGCATATTGAAAAGTCGAAAACAAAAAAATTATTTCAAAAATTATTAATTTTTTGAAAGTAAAACAAACAAAAAAACATTCTGTCATACTAAAAAAAATACATTTACACTGATATAATACACTTATAAATGTATCAGTACTGCACTATGTACTTTATAATCATCTTAACAATACTAAGCTAAGAACAAGTTTAATAATTACCAGTGACCGCACCGGTTGGTTATATATAAAATTATATGCAAAAAATTAACACTTATCCGGATCACGTATGGCTTATAATTAATCCCTTAACTGCTCATTAAAAGTTATGCGATTCACTCCCCAATGCAACTATTGCACGCATGTATATTTGGGGGGAGGAAGAAAGGGAAAATAAGAAAATCTGAAATAAGTAAATTCTTCTCAAAACAATGTTAAAGTCATTTTATTGCATTCCAAAGTCTTCTGAATAATTTTATGGATAGTAGTGAACATATTTCGGATAGACGTATATATACGTCCGGAGCAATTTACCACTGGCTGAGCGAGATGTTTATATACGTCGGTGGCGAAGAGGTTGAAGTCGTATTGTAGCTTTAGCGTCAAAGTATCGTATTATCGAATTCAATACATCGTTATTGTATGGAGGGGGGCGCGATGAAAATTTGTGATTCAATATTGGGTCGCAAGTATTGAAAGTTTGAGAAGCACTGATCTAGATGTAAAATGCGATTTTGATAATGGATAACAATGCCAATGCTCACCGTTCTCTGCTCACAGCTCGTATAGTACTTGCTGGTCAATTGTATCCATTCACATAGTGTACAAATTTAAAAAAAGAATAAATCTTCCAAATTTTGATAAAATTATATTTTTTTGTTTGATTGAATTATATTTTAATACATATAATAATATACACAAAATGAAATTATTCTTTAGGAACTGCACCGGAAACCGTTATTTTTGACCGACCGAAAATCGGAACTGAGTCGATATACACCGTAAAATCTGGCGTATAACGCGCATCCATACTTTCAAATTGCATTTTTTGATTTTTAGGTATATTCGCCGCATAACGCGCCCCCCCCCCGTGTTTCGGCAAAGAACCGGAGGTGTGCGTGTGCAATGCTATTATATTTGGATGTGATTTATTCGAATATTATCCCAAGGTAATGAAAAAAAATATACTTCTAGAACTACAAACACTTTACGTTCATTAGAAATGGCATTTATTTTAAATATACAGTATTCCGATCTATGTAGAAGTCTTGATTTTTTTCTATGGTCATATCTTATTTTTAAAACTCTCATTTTTATACCCGTCGCATAACGCGCACCCGTAAACTTCTATCTTATTTTTGTGTTAAAAGTGAGCGTTATACGCCAGATTTTATGGTATATAATTTTTTAGTTGAACCGGAACGAAAAAATTACGGTTCGTAGCTCTGGTTTTTATTGAAATTACGAATGTCTAAGAAGCGGATAATGAAACGGTAAAAATAGTAAAACTATAAAATTCTATCAAGTAGTGGTTTCACATTAAAAGTAAGCAATCGGGCTGAATCCCATCTAATTGGGATGCGCTCTTTTATTTATATCTGAAATAAAGCTGATATAGAGCTCTATTTTTTTTTTCTTTTTTTTTTTTTTTTTT
>BMAV01006928.1:42251-59823 GCA_019973955.1 Trichonephila inaurata madagascariensis
AGTGGAGATTCCTTTTTGAAAAATTCGGTATTCATGAAATTCTGCTATTAAGTTTTAAAAATAATATAAACTATAGGAGCTTTCGTGAAAAGAAAATGAAAGTGCGATTTAAATTAACAGAATGAACCCTATCAATTAAAAAGTAAAAAACTTATTTTACATTATTTCAGCAGAAATTGAAAAATTCTGTAAATTATTTAGAAATTAAATCGATTAATTTTAAGTTGAATGTTTAAAAAGCATTTTTATAATGTTTGACATTTTAAAAATGTCTGAGTTCATTTTGAAAACAAATAAAATGTATTTAAAGCATACGCTTCGCAAACACTTTCAAATGAAGAGTATTAATTAAATTTTTATTAATTATTAATATTTTAAGACATTTGAGCTATTTCTGATATCTTTTTGGATTTCTGTATTAAGGAATGTATTATTACCTGGGCGGTTAAATACGTATATTTTATGCGTCAGTTATGTTAAAAAATAACCGAATTCTTCCTTTTTTGATTGTATATGATTCACAAATAACTTAATATAATCAACTAGTTATAGAGTTGCAATCATAATACAAGAAGTGAAATATTAAAATGAGCTAATTACTGATAGGAACTGTTAATTCTCAAATAAAAAAGGGAAATGATAGGAGGGAGGGGGGGGGGAAAGTAACCATTCTAGTTCATCTAAAGCTTGTTAGATGGCAGCACTCAGCTTTAAAAAAATGTATGGTTAAAGACGAAAGGTAAGTGAAAATTATGCTTTTGTATTTCCAAAGGCTGTTAAAAGAACATTTTTAAAATAAAATTATACATATCTCTGAAGTTTACATATGTTAAAAAAAACACAAAGAAATCTTTCCGAAATAATGAATGATATCAAAATAATCATTACTATTTTAATGAAGAAAACAAATATTGTTTGTGCTGCCATCTATAGGTATTAAACAGGAGTATTTTAATTCTGCAAATTCTACAAGAAGTTTAATTTTTTTTTAGCGACCAAGAGTTATACAATAAATTTTCCCTCCTAATTTGAATTTTGAAAATAATAAAGGAAAATGATAACTTGTATGGTTTTCCAACGCTTATTGATTTAATCAAAACATTCACAAGATAAAAACAGATATGTTTATTTTATTTAAGGAGTTAATATTGATCCTGAAATTTTCTCTCTATTAAGTATTTATTTAAAGAACATTAAATAAAATTATTATAAGCAGAAAATCAAAAAAAAAAAAAAAAAAAAAAAAAAAAAAGAAAAGAAAATCTTTACTATTTTTTCTTAAGGGAACTTACTATATTCGAAATAGTAACTTTGAAAAAGCGTATAAATGGAAATTTTTTTTTGAAGTCAGTGTCAGTTGAATTAGAATATACATATACAATTATTTTAAGAATATTAGAAAAAAAAATTAATTACAAGCAACTCTTTTTTTGCAAAAAAAAAAAAAAAATTAAGAATAACATGTATTCAAAGCATTCTTCTTTTATGAAAAATGTTTCCATAATAATATTTTGCCTATATATAGCAGAACTTCTATACCGGTGGTTAATTAAAATTTTGAAATATACAATTTAGAAGTGGATTTTTTAAATATTTTACTATATAAGAGTAGAGAAATTTTATCAAAGTACCCATTATTATTGTAATTGATAATATTTCCGAAAATAAGGTGAATTTTTTAAGTATTTTAGTTCAATAAAATTATTTACTTTTTCATAAAAAGAGAATGTTTTGAAAATATCTTCCATTTTTTTGCGAAAAAACGCAATTACAAATTTTTTTCCCTTGTAATATAGTACTTTCAAAACAATTTTATGTATGTGTTCTTATTAAACCATCAGTTAATAATAAAAACATATTCATTTAGAAACTTTTTCAAAGAAAACTTTTTCTTTTTCGTTAAAATGTGGATGTGTGTGAATTTTCAAGCTTTGTATGTTATGAAGGAAGATTCGATCTGGGCACCTTCTGTTCCGAAAACGAGTATCTTAGCCACGACACCAAAACAATGATCTTCACGTGGAGATAATGCTATTACTGGTTTATGTGTAGATTTCACACCACCAGAGTTTTTTAATCATGGCTAAGAATTATGAAGTCCTTTGTCCTCACCCCGCGTATTATTCAAGATCAACATCAAATTAAACTTAGTGAAATCCTAGACTTTTCATGTAAATCAACCTAATCGATAATGCTTTGCCTTATAAAATCTTTTATAATCTCTTGTACTTAAACTTCTGAAACAAATACAGCTTCCATTTGATGGAGGACTCTAATAAATTTCTTTATTTTATATAAACTACCTATATATATTGTTGTTATACTGTATACATAAAGCAGAAAAGCGACTCACTCACTCGTCAGAATATCTCCGGAAGTATTAGACCTACAGACTGGAAATTTTGTAGGCATGTGTCTTTCATAGAGTAGAAATCGGCTACAAAAGGGGTTTTGTGAAAATCGAATCCAAGGAGGCATTGCGAGGGGTTAAAAACCGTTATAAGGAACGTTTCTGAACCCTTTGACCTACAGACTTGAAATTTGGCAAGATTGTTCCTTTCGTGGAGTAGAGATCCACTAAGAATGAATTTTACGGAAAAAGACTCGTATAAGTGGAGTTACTGGGGCGTATAAACAAAAAAAATTCTTGTATTTAAACTACTAGACCTACTGTAATGAAATTTGGCATGCATGTTTCTTTTGTTAAATAGAATTCCGAAAAGGAAGGGTCTTACGAAAATCCAGTCTCAAAAGGGTACAAAGCTATTGATAAAAAAAAATTTCTGTTTTTGAACCTTTAGATTGATACTTAAAATTTGGTAAGCATGTTTATATTGTTGAGGTTAAGATAATTCTATTTCAATTTTAGAAATTCAAGTCCTGTCCTTTTGAAATCAAGAGACGAGAAGAATATTATTATAAGAATGTTTTTCAATATAATCGAACGTTTAATGCTAGGACTTAGATATCAGTAATTTATATATACAGTTTAGAATCATAGAGAACCCAATGAAATATCCAACTAAGCGTGCTGGTAAAGTCTAGTACTTTTTATTTCACACTAAGTATATTCCTATCATTCTTTGTGAATATACTTCCAGTTTTACTGAGTATTTGCAGTGGCGTAACGTACAACCCAGCAACCCCCGCATCATGGCGGGCCCAGGGTTCTAAGGGGCCCAAAGCTTGACTGCCGCCAAGTACCTACCCTTTGTAAAATCCAACTTGGCGGCCAAAAACCTGATTTTGAAGGGGGCCCAAAATGTTCTCTGTTACGCTTCTGAGCATTTCTTTTATATATTAACTGGCATAGCAAAATAGAAGTGCCTGCAGATGAAATGATTTACTTAAATAACTTCTTTTTCCTTCTTCATAAATTAGCCTGATATATCTCAGAAACATCGTCAAGGTTTGTTAAATATCTCGGTCCACAAAATCCCCCTGGATGAATAACTTTGGGTAGAGATAATGACTTTATGACCGTGCTAATGATACCGAATGAGAACTAAGAAATAAGATACAAATAGGAAAAGCTCCAGTTAGTATTATTTTCGAGCAATAATTATCATCTTATTCTCTTGGAATTAAATATATTGTTACAAGAATGAGATTTATTTTTTATTTTTCTTAAATGTCATGCTCTGTTGCTAATGATTTCAACGTAAATTCGAACACAATTTCAATTAAAATCTTTTCCTCCTATTTTAAAGTTTTTTTTGTTTTTGTTTTTGATGAAGAGTGTACATTTTCAGTAGCTTAATTACACTTTAATACGCAACGGATATAACTATTTAGTCAAGATTAACTTTAGTAACAATTTTTTTACATAATTATTTCTTTTACTTGCAGATACTTTGTTTACTTCATTTTTTAAAAAATTATTATTATTCGGTGTCCAGTAATATTTGTCATTTCATATTTGTTTAAGCCCAGTGGCTGAGTGGTAGTGTATCACCCTTTCATGCCACAGGTACGGGGTTCAAATCCCGGGTTGGGCAAGACCGACTCAGCCTTTCATCCCTTCAGTGGGTCGATAAATGAGTACCAAGCTTGCTTGGGAACTGAATCTTGGGGTTTTTGCGTCAAACTGACCACTAGACTGAAACATCTACACATACACCCCAGTGCCTAACGTCAGATAGGCACAGTAGGCCCGATATAGGCACAGTAGGCCTTAGCCCTCATGGGCTATTGCGCACACTGACTTCAATTCTGTACATATTTAACAACTCTTAAAATTTTTGTAGCAATGTTTTATAATAAGAATTAACCCTTTAAATTACTTTCTACATGTAATCTTAAGGTATCCGACTAGGTTCGGAGATAAATTTTTCAAAAATTGATTTTCTGAATAATTTTGTTGTTTTAAAGATCATAAATAGGCTTAAAAAGTCATAACTATTAAATAACTAACATGTATCATCCTTTTTCTTTGAAAAAAAATATTTTTAGGTAAGTTTAGCAAAATTTTTTAAGTTAAGAAAAACGTGATAAATAAAAATAAATGGCACATTATGCAATTTTAACGTCCTTATATACTTCTGGATCTCTCTGAAGTCCCACAAACCGCAGGATAAAAAATATTTTAATAAATAAATATTTTATTAGCATTTAAATTTGATGGTCATGATTTTTTGTCAAAATTACTGCATGTTCTATGCTAAAAATGACTGTAAAATGTGATTAAATGTTGCTGTCTTAAAAACTGTGGTTTGTTACACTCTGAAGGGCCCATAGCATATATGTTATAAATTTCATTGCATTTGATTGGATTATTTAGAAGATATCCCGTTTTTTGTGCACAAATTATCATGAAAAGCTCATTCTTCAAAAAACGAATTAATATATTTATTTATTTATTTATTAGTTAAAGTAAATGCTAGAAAAAGAACTTAAAAAACTCTCTAGTTTTATGTATTAGTTCTTCTTCCTCAATAATTAATTTCTTTTTTCCCTAATGACCCAAACAACACCAAACATCAAACACCTAAAAAGCACTTTTTCAACCTAGTCGGATACCTTAATGTACAAAAACCTTTGGTAGAAAATTATTAGAGACATGATTAAATGAGTGAAAGCCTGGAAAAAATTTTGAGGTCTGCTTATTATATTCTAAATAAGCTTTACTGGGCAGGGAACTGGCTATCTAGAAAACTAGGAAACCATTTGTCTAGTATGAAGAAAATCACTTCAAGTTATTGCCATGTGTGATTGAGCATTAATTATCTTGTAGAAATATGAGGAGGAAAATGCAATTTAAAGAAGCGAAGAATATCGTAGGCTTATTGAAAGGGCGTCATGTGGGGGAGAACACAAGGGAGGGGCGGTTCACGGGTCTGGAGATACCCCCCTGTCGTCCTTGAATTTTCTTTCGACTGATTATAATCCTTTGCATATAGTACGTGAAACTTAATTATTAGTTATAACTTATTTTATATTAATTAATGGTAATTATTTTTATTCAATAATTTTTTTTTCAATGGACAAAATGAAAAGAATGTGTTTGCGGCGTATTCTGGTATGATACGAGAATGGTTGACTTTCGACCTTGGATCCGCACGACCCACCCACTTTGAAAAAATTCCTATGTGCGCCACTAGTATCATGGGCCAATGAGATAAGATTATAAAATAAAATAGTTTCATAAATTCGGTTGCCGTCTATACTGTGCGAGTGACATTCGTATTAATAAACTATTACTGCGTCTTGAAATACGTATATGCACTATCTAGCTTATTCGAAGTGGGGCACATAATTGAAAACTATTCCATTTCTGTCAGTTGGATTTCAAGCCAAACAATCCGGGCACTACTGCAAGCATGTAATTTGATGAACATATATGTGAAGATCAGGGACGTCTTAAGGCATGGGCCAACTGGCCAGGGCCCAGGACCTCGCCCTCAGTGGGGGCCTCGTTTCGTTCTCGACTCTTTCTGAATCAGATCATGATCCGGATAATTTTAAAGGTGAAATTCTATTCCCGTACATATTCTTTGAAAAACACGGAATTTCAAATTGCACGTCAACTGGTAAAAGTGGTACGACTGTATTATTATGTGATGACTGTTGTCAATGTATAGGTCTACGCTTAATATCATGAACAATCATTCGACATATTTAGTCGAAATGCGGCCATCGGTGGAGCCGGTTCTTGCCTAGGTTTTTGAGATTGCGAGTCTTGCACATTTATTTGTTTCAAATTAATGTTTGATCGAGTATTTGACAAAGTTATAACTGCCTAGCTTTAGAGATCTCAGGTAGGGCTTAGTTTTGCATAGGTGCTTAGGGCCTCAAAAAATCTTAAGGTTTCTCAGGGTCCAAGGCCTCAAAGAGTCTTAAGACGTCCCTGTGGAAGATATCAATGCAATTGAGAAGCACTGTTCTAACATCAAACAATTGGCATTTGCACTACTCGATAGCTGGGGAACTTCAGGTCAGCAGCTATTAATGGGTTCAGCACCTGGTCAGCGTCACGCATTTGTCCCATGGCTGACCATACCTGAAGGAACCCTGTTATAAATCAACTTTCCGACTTTTGCCTTTGCCTTTTAGTCTAAAATCTAAAAAACATTATCATCGCACATAAATAAATTCGTTATGCGAACTTATAGCGAACTTCAGCCTTGTTCAGCACGAGTTAATCTTAAAATTTTTCACATTTTTTATTTATTTGTTTTTTATTCCGGCCTGGTCTCAAGATATTCTTGAAATTTGATAATGCGTTTCGTTTTTCTCAAATTACAATTTAAATAGCTAAAGGTCATTATACTTTTTACGCATGACGAGTATACTCGTCATGACACAAAATCCTGCAACTTCTCCATGACGAGTATACTCGTCAATCACATTTATCTGGTTAAGAGGCTACGCGTTAAGCTACAGAAACAAGCAAAATTTCGTAAAATAGACAGTTTCCTGAACTTTTTGTGTAAATTACTTTTGCTATTTTCCAAATCATTAATCAGTTGCTATTGGGTTAGTAACTGCGATCTTATATGCATTTTACATCAAATAATATAAGAGGAAATCAGATTATGGTAATAATTAAAATAAATGGTAATATTTTAAAAATGGTAATTGTTGCTATTAGGAAAATCGATCCCCACAATTTACATTTTGAAGTCATCAGCATACCAAAAACACCCGAATGCGATATTATTTTTGGTGTAGTAATTCGGAAAATTGTTATGTAATTTGTAAATCGAGTATTATTTTTACCATTTTGAATGCATATCCTTTAATTAAATATTTTCTTTAATAGAAAGAAATTACTCACATAAATCTCTCTTCTCTGATAGTAGGAGAGAACCATTAAGTTAAAACGAATTGAGATAAAATGGATTTCATCTAAAGATTACCTAACGTATATAAAAGCAAGGCCAAGCGTTAATAATTCCATTTCAAGTAATAAAATTTCAAAAACTTTGAGTCTCTAATAGAAGTTTTGAATACATCAAAAATCCATTTAGAGATGCATCCCAATAGCCCTCGAGCAGTATAAAAGTGCGACGTAGTAATCAATCAATCAATCAACTATTTTTTTGATTTGTTAACGTAATGTTAAATTTATGGATTTATTGCTTTTCTTTTCAAATTTAGAATATTGAGTTTATTTAAATGCGATGAAATGTATTCGAATAAGCAGTAAAGTAATGGAATTTTCTGCCGAATTCATATGCATTTTTGTCTATTTTAAAGATTCGTTTGTAGTGCATGAGTTTTAAACACCCTTTTATAAGTTTCACTTGTATGTGATGGAATCTTCGAACTCAATTTTTACCCAATTTAAAAGGTCAGATTAATTCGAAATTTTACTCACTTGTCCAGGACCGATGACAATACAATAATTTAATAATTTTGTTCCGTTGTCCTGATCAGGATCATCAGGACTAACGATTTCCCATCTTTAGATCCCATCCCGCATCTGGCGACTAATTCCAGATCCCATTTCCAGGTTTGGTGACTGAAAGATTAAGTTGCAACTTAGTTCGATTAACTATAAAAGGGTGTTTTTTAGTTTTTTTAAACTGTAATATATTTAAGAAAATATTTGTAAATGTTTTAAAAATTAAATGAAAGTTCTAATTTCACAGAAGGCTTCATTCCTGTTTGCTCTTTCTGAGACAATTCAAGGTAACGGATACGTGTCCGTCGTGTCATGAGTTCGAGTCTAGTACCGCTGAAGACCCGCAGTGCAGAGGGGGTCGGTACACGATCATATGTTGAGGCTCAAACGTCCTCTCATTGGTGGGATGTGGAAATTAAGAGGAGGGGGTGCCAGCTCAGGTATTGTCCTCGTCACTCGATCTCGGTTAAAAATTACGATGTCTGTCACCAAAAGCCCTCATATAGCTGCATAGTGCCACGTTAATACTCACTCTAAACTAAACTCAGTGGTGCAACAGTCCATGAGGGTCAGGGCCTACTGTGCCCTTCTCACTATAAGTAACCATTGGGCGCTGAGTTGCATGAGTAGATGTCCAGATCATGTGGTTAGTTTGAAGTGAAACCCCCAGTGTTTAGTCCCCAAGCAAGGTTGGTACTCACTTATCGACCCACTGAAGCGATGAAAAGCTGAATTGTCCTTGGCCAGGCCGAGGATAAAACTCTGGGTCTGTGGTGGGGAAGCGCGGCACACTGCCATTGGGCCTCACTCACTCAATTTATTACATCCGTATAAATACAATAATTTAGATTTAAGGTAAAAAGTAGAAACTCTTTAAAATTTACAGTATGCTTATAGTTATATACATGTAAATTAATTTTATCGAAAATATAATTGCACATTAATTTTTTTTTTTTTTTTTTACGAAATCTTGTTACTAAATTTGACATATCTGTCGAATTAAGTTGAGTAATTTAAGCTTCAATTTTTACAAGTATTAAAACACTAATATTCATTTGGCCATTTTAATTAACCCTTTATGTAAGGCCACTTTTTCTAGTAAAGTCATGTTAAAATATGTTTGGGATTTAAATAAATTTATAAAAAGAAATTAATTTAGTTGTATTTTTTTTTCATAGCGCATAACTCGATAGTTATAAAATATAATTTGTATAAGTACTAAAATAAACTGAAGAAATTATAAGTTAGATATACTTTGTATTCAAAAATTTAAGAGTTTATACATATTACTTTCTACGAAATTTCAGAAAACAGTGATCGGTACATAGTGGGACATAGCAAGCTATAAAAACTTATGTTCTCCTCAAGTGCTTTAGTAGAGCACAAACGGCAACTTCTATATGTTTTTGGTCGAGTTAGCATGTGGTCACCACCTTTAGTCAATCGTACTTCATCTAAAACAGTTTTCTTGCTGCCCTGGAAGTTTACACGATTTCCTTTGCACTTACGACTTGAAAATCCAGGTATCAATTGCCGAGTTATCAGCACAAATCGTAGGTGAGAAAATAGTTTTCCATGGACATTTAAAAATTAATTAAATTGGTGATAAGTTTACTTACCACGACTTTATAAAATGTTAAACTAGTACAGTAGAACTTGTTTTGGGGCGTTCTTTTTTTTTGTGGGATTTGGTTTGTGCGATTTTATTTTTGTACAATTTTTTTAAGCGTTTTTTTATGCGGTACATGAATTTCAACGGCTTTGGCGCCTCTGTAATGTTTTCTTTCAATTTATGTATATATATATATATATATATATATATATATATATATATACACATGGTTTTGATCATGTATCACTCAATATTATTAAAGTTGTTCCTAATATTAAAGATAGATTATGGTGGGAAAATTACTATATTAAATATTATAATGCAATTTATCCTTATGGACTTAATGTATTATACCAAGGAAAAAATATTCTAAATGCAATCAAACTAAATTCTCAAGAGTTTTACTACAATAATAAGGTTAATATAATATCTAATAAAAGAAAAAATAGAGGGGCTAGAACTAAAAGATTAAGTAGAGACCAAAAAGTCCTTTCAGATAGTATTATAGATATTTGTAATAGATTTGATAACAATTTTAACATAAAACACATTAAATCTTTTATGTTTGGACTCAGTAAGACAGAATTATGTATTACAGAAGATGTACTAATTTCAAATAAAATTAAAGATTGTCATGTTTTACATATTATTAAGGACATTCATAAATTTTTGAAACATAAACATAACATAATTGTTAATGTAAATAAGGATTATAAAATAGAATACTGTACACTTTTATATATGAATAAATCATATGATAATGTTAATTTTTCTGACATATTTAAAAAACACATGTCATCTTTCCCAATACAAAATATCACTATTAAAAAAGCTTTTAAATACAATAAAAAAATAGGTAGATCAATTTTTAACTATAATGTGCCTATAAAGCAATATAACTTAATATGTAAATGTAGTGAATTTAAAGATTTCATTGATCAACATCACAAGCATGTTGTTACTGGTGATCTCAATATTGTAAAAGACAATAATCTTAGAAACATTATGAATAAAGGTACTGGTTGTAGATTAATGATTTCGAATAATAATAAAATTATCAAAAATCAGTTATATAATGATATTGAGCATTTTATATACAAAATAGCTATTAAATATAGTATGCCTATAGAGGCATTCACAGAATTCAAAGGTAAAATTACAAATCAGCTTAATAAATATAACTATGGTACAGATAATAAAATCTTTTTTGATAATATTAAAAGTCAGATTAAAAATTTACAAAATAAATTTATTATAGTTTATGTTGATAAAGTGCCAGGAAATTTTGCCTTCATATGTAAATACTATTATAATTTATTGATCAACAATTATTTCGATAATAATACAGCTTTTATTAAGTCTTCTGTTTCTGATAGAGAAATAAATAAACGTATCTTGGCTTTTCATAAAAAGTTAAAAATTTAAATTAATAATAATTTTAATTTTCCACATACATTTCTTTCTCCCAAATTTCATAAAGACCCAGTTAAATTTAGGACAGTTACAAATGGTTTTAATACATATATCAGCAAAACAGGCAAAATTCTCCATGAAATAATGCATGAAACAATAAATAATCTTAAATCCACAGCCATTCTTAAAAATAGTAAATCACTTGTTGAAAAAATGAAAGATAAAAAAATTTATTCAGTCTATAGTTTAGATTTTGAAGATCTCTTTAACTCTATTAATATTGATGATTTGATTAATATAATTGTAAATTTACATAAAGACAATTTATTTAATAATGTTAATTATGATAGATTTGGTTCACTACTTAGGTTTGTACTTAAAGAGAACTATATATATCATAAAGGTAACTATTATCAGCAGATTAAAGGATTGCCACAAGGTGGCCCTGCGAGCAACTGTCTTGCTAATTTATACTTACATTATTTTGAAAGTAGTTACATTAATAACTCTAAATATTATATTTATCGTTATATAGATGATATAATCATTTTTGGCAAACAAGCCAATTTTATACCTAACATTAATTTTTATCCACAATATCTTAATTTAATACAGACAAATAATAACAACAATGAAGCAAATTTTCTTGACATACATGTCAAATTATATGAAAATGTAATACGTTCTAATATTTATGATAAAAGAGAAGAATCTAATTTCAATATTATAAAAGTTCCTCATTGGGAGAGTAATGTACATGTTTCTATATTCAGAAATATTGTTATTAATTATATACAACGTAATAAATTTCTTGTGTCAAAAAAATCACAGACATTATAAATAACTATAAACATTTTACTAAATATTGCTTAAATCAGAAATACCCAATTAATTTTATTAATAGTTATATAAATAAAGCTATTCAAAATAGTTAGGATTAAAATTATGAGATTGATAATAGTTTATTACTATAAACGTAAATATTTTATTGTTATAGTTATCTCCATAATCTAATATTAGATTAGAAATTATTTACTATTATTTTATATATATATTCATATTTACTATGGTGTTATTATAGTTATGCTATAATATGCAACTCTTATTAATTTTTATTTCCATTCTTTTTATTCTTTTGTTGTGCTACATTTCAGCCATTCTTTTGATTTAAATCTGTAATTATGTATAGAATCTGGCAACAAATTAATGTTTGCACTCAGATTTAGCGCGGGCTTTGCATTTGTAAGTGCAATTTTTAGGTAAGTTACCTCTATCTTGTAATGGATTTAGATATTTCTATCCATTATTTCATATTGGTTTTTGCTCAGTGTTATTTACAAAAAAAGGGGGAAGGTTGGCTGGCCAAAAAACATGTTCAACCCCACTTTTATATAAATTATTTCTTATATAATAGCTGTCCTAAGTCAGTAATGTTCATAAAACTGCAGCATCCATTTTATATTTATAATCTCGATTACTCTTTTGTCCTTCATTGTGTGATTTTCCTGCTGTCTATGTGTTTGTCGAATGTTATTGTTTGGATGTTTTCTCTTGTTTGTAGAGAATTGGCCTATATATATATACATTTCAAGACGTCCTGTTCGTTGGTTATAAACGGTCTCTAGACAATGCACGTTCAATTGCTTTCTCTCAACGTACTAGTAGTACTCACATGCTTGAAGTAGAAACTTTCAATGGTAGTGACATTATCAATAATTTGATATATTATGAAGACGGACAAGAAGAACCGAATTTTTTGAGAGCGACTAAAATATATGCAGGAATCAGGCTTTCCAACAAATCGAAAAAGCATTTTTTAAAAATAGATATCCATTCCGAAAGGAGTTTGAAATTCCAAAAAGTGCTTCGATCATGCATATCTTGTTGTCGTGAAGTTCGTTCACAAGCAACTGACCAACTGACCGTTATCACAAAAACTTATCACTTACTTTATGGTGTCAAGAAAATAGATCAATTGAAATTGTATTTTCAAGTGTGTGAGAAAAGCGATTTTGAGCTAATTCATCACAGGAAGATGCGTGCTTTGGATTGCGATGAGTAGCAGTGAATTATATTGGGTTGTGTGGAGGGAAAGTAGTTCTGTTGTATTTTAAATAGGCAGGTGATTTTTGTTGTAAATAAATAAAAAAAAGAAAAAAAACCATCTGGCTAGTGAGTCATTCGGATTTTTTTTTTGTTTTTTGTTTTTATGCTGTATAATATAAAAAGAGTCCTTTTTTACTGTTCATCATTTACTTGTAATATTTAAAGTGAAAAACGTGTCAGTAGATAACGTGCATTTACGACGCTGCATTTTGTATGAATTCCAAAAAGGAAGCAACGCATCGGTTGCATGTAAAAATTTATGGGTGGTATTTGGAAAAGATATTGTAAATGTTCGTACTTGTCAAAGATGGTTTAGCAAATTGCATTCCGGGGAACTGAGCCTCCAAGAAAGTAATCGATCTAGACGACCATCCAAGATCAATAATGATGTTTTGTGATCCCTGTTGGAAAATAATCCACATTTAACAAGTCAAGAAATTGCAGAAGAGTTTGGCATTCATCATACAACTGTTGGAGATCATATTAAATCTTTTGGGTTTGTGTTAAAGCGAAGTGTTTGGGTTCCCCATGAATTAACGGAAAAGAATTTGTCTGATCGTGTAAGAATGTGTTCATCACATCTGATTAGACACAATGTGGAGCCGTTTTTGGACAAGCTGATTACTGGAGATGAAAAGTGGATTCTTCACGAGAATATTAAGAGAAAAAAATCTTACTGCAAACCAGGAACATCATCAGTAACAGTTGCAAAACCAAGTATCCATCAACGAAAAGTACTGCTTTGTTTGTGGTGGTACAGGAAAGATCCAGTGTACTACGAGTTGCTGAAACAGGGAAAAACCATCAACGCGGATCTCTACTGCAATCAAAAGGATAAAAAGCTATCAAAGAAAAAAGGCCAGCATTAGCCTCCAGAAAAGGAATAGTGTTCCACCACGGTAACGCTCGACCACATACTGCAATGGTGACACAACAAAAACTGAATGCGTTAGGATGAGAAGTCCTTGGTCATCCACCGTATTCACCTGACATTGCACCATCTGATTATTACCTGTTCAGATCTCTGCAAAATTATCTAACGGGAAAAAAAATCAACTCTTTTGAAAGTGTTTCTAAGGCAGTTGCTGACTATTTTAACTCCAAGGACGAGAACTTCTACAAAATAGGAATTTATATGTTACCTGAAAGATGGCAACAAGTTGTAACAAATAATGGAGCATATATAATTGATTAATATTAAACACATATTTTTATAAATGCATTCAAATGTTTTCTTTAAAATACGACAGAACTTTCCGTCCAACCCGATATATGCACATTTTGAAAATTTCTCTATGTATACAATAAGAAATTAAATGTTTTAAAAATGTTTCCTGGTGGAATTTAGTCATTTATTTTGTTTGGAAGTACTTTCTCTCACAAATTTCGTAAATAATTTAAATATTTTTTAAATGCGACTTTTTTTATGCGGGCCCTCTCTGCCGCATAAAAAAAATTCTGTAATATGTCGATAAAGTTGTTAGTTATATAGTTATATGAAAGTATTTATGTGAAATATATATATATTCCAATATTTTTTTGTGCGGTCCTTATCTACAGCACAAAAACAGGTTTTACTGTATTTTAAATCTATATGAATTCCATATTAATACAGAAAAAAAAAATCTCTTTTCTCAGTGAAAATAATAACAAAAAGTTCGTACAACCTTTTACAGATACTTAACTGAAAATAGCAAGGTTTAATTTCACTGAGAGCCTGTTTGAAACAAATCTGTCGTCGGGGAAAGGCAAACAAAATAAGTCTTTTAAAACAGCTTTCTTACAGCTGGATAAACAAGAAAGTTGAATAAGTCTTTTTATCTGCTCGTCGGCATTCCATACAAAATCGTTTTAAAATTTCGGTTGTCATAGCGTTTTGTTTTCGCGTTTCGGATGCCGACTTAAAAAGAATTTCGATTGTTCTAAGACACAGCTTTGATCTGTTGATTCCTCTTCGGTATTTTCTTTTGTATTCTATAACTGAATAATGACTAAAGATAAATTGTTCTCCTTGTTTTCGGTAAATTGTGAAAAAAAGAAAAATTAATCGCTTGAAACGGCGCGTGTAAGATATTCCGATTTTAGTTTGTCAAAACAAGCAAGATTTTTGATAGGTTTCCAATGTCTGAAATACTTTGTAATCGACTTTTATGGGGATTACAAAAAGGAAACGGAATGTGTGTGTATGAAAAAGGTTTACTGAATTTTAGTGGAAGTTTTCAATAAAAATGTCATCCTGTGTGATGCAACGATTCTGCTTATTCTGTTTACCATTTTAGTTCAGATATTCAGAACGTATCTGGTCTATCATTTCTGTGTGATAATTCAGATATTAGAAGAGTTTTACTTGAATAAGTGCACCCTTATAATGTAATAAGTGGAATTATATTTCATTTTAAAAAGAATTTTTATGCGTTTTTTATTCTGTGCACTTATTTTATTCAATGTAATACAGTAATATATTTGTTTTTATTCAAAAGAAAAAATTTTGAAATTATAAAATCACTATTAAAACTTTTAATTTAAAAAAAAAATTCTATTTTGATTAAAGAATTTGCTACACAGCATAAAAATGTTTCCTCACTTTATTTTAAAATAATTTGTTAAAAAAATAGAAATTGGAAAACCGTATATGGTTTTATTACATTTACAATTCGAATGGTTTGTTTATTATGTATGTGATAAATATGAATGGAAATAAATATTTAATATAAAAACATACTTTTATCAGTGTGTTTACCTAACAGAAAATATTTATTAAAAACGGGAAAAATCGAAACAAAAATGATAAAAACGGTAGACACGAAAATTATATAATAAGGAAATGAAGCTGTAACTTTTAAGGAAGAAAATTCTCTTAAACACATTCATAAGTTAAAACCTATTTTGGATGGGAACGTAAATTCCATCCTATTCAGCTCCTCGAATTTCTATGATTTCGATTTTTACTTTTCGAATTTTTTATAAAAAAATAATCGATTTCCTAATACACTAATAAAAAATGTTTCTAAAATGTTTTATTTTTTCATCTTTATTAAAAACTATTGCGTTTTTAGTTTTTAATGTATTTATTTTATTTAATGTATTGTTTTTATTATAATTGTGTGTGTCCTCAGTTTTGTTTTTATCAAATACTTCCAACAATTATTCCTTAAAAAAAAAAGATAAATTTTAATAGATTTATTTAATAGATCGTACTAAATTCTTCTTTCCATTAAAAATTTTCATTACATCGGCTGTTCTCGCATATAGAAACAAAAGTTAATTTATTATTAAACTTAAAAAAATATTAAAATCCGTTATCATTATCGGGAACATATAACTGTCCAAATTTTTAGAATTATAACATTTTCAAAAAGAGCAAAAAAAAAAAAAAAATCCGTTGAAAATTTTATTTTACAAGCATGAAGGAAGGTTAGGGTTGTCTTTTCGTGTTAAGGAATACGGCTCTAAACTTTTAAAGATACGAAAATGTTTTAAAATTAAAAATTATATTTTGATTTTGACAACCAGCATACAGTGGCATAATGTAATATACTAATTTTTAGCTGCCTCGATCTATTTTTCTCATTTTCCTATATTCCATACCTATTCCTCTCGTATTCATACATCTCATCTTCTACCATGCAAAATAGGGTTGTTTTTTTTTCATTTTAAAGAAAAAATTTACCTTTTATAAAATGTCTTTGAATTTTAGAATCATTGTAATAAAGGAATGTCTTTATTAAAATGTTATGAATTTAAGTGAGATAAACAGAAAATTTTTCATGCAAAAACTTAATTCGAATTCGGTTTAAAATCTTTGTGGAAAGATGGTATTTAACAAAAAAGATGTCTGCATCTTTAACACGTCTGCTTTTAATTTTGAACACCTACAAAGCCATCTGGAATAAAGCCATGACAAATCATCATGGACCGATTGGAGCTTACTTTCTTTAAACATGTATAAGATCTACGACCACGAAATCCCCAAGGGCCTTTTTTTTTGGTTCACAAAACTTGCTAGATAAACACGGGTACCGTAGCTCCTAGATAATTCTTATCCTTTCCTATATTTTCAATTCTTATTACCATTCCTCTTTAGATTAGGAGTTTTAATCTAAATTTATACATATACGCTGTTTTCATAAATTGACGTTTATTTTGATGCTGCTAAATAAAACTCTTGCACCAATAAAACTTACATAAACAACTATCATGGTTGCCACCTCGATAGGCATTATACAGAACTACGCCTAAGAGAGTCTCGTAGAAGTTTTAATACGAATGGTCATTGCATCTGTGAACGCAGGAAGCTGATAAGACTTTTTTTAAAGAGGCACACATCCATTATACCCTAGGTGTGTTATGCAGAGGTGTTATCCCTTAAGAAAACAGGTCATCCTATAGTAGTTTCACATTAAAATATAAGAGCCTATCTTTCATCCGTTTGTTTTACCTTTCATAGACTATATTTTGAATCTACCTTTTATTGGCACATCATCTTGAATCTACCTTATCAACTTGTGCCTACCTTTAACGGCACATCAACTTGTGCCTACCTTTAAGGGCACATCATCTTGAGTCTTTCTTTAATGGCACATCATCTTGAGTCT
>BMAV01006928.1:60787-72343 GCA_019973955.1 Trichonephila inaurata madagascariensis
TGAGGTGGCGCCACAGGCGCGCGTGATGTGTGTCTGCGCTGAAATTCTAATCATTTGCATATCTCACCTCCGCTAATGCATGTTGTAAATTTCATGTTATTTGCATGCTTCCTTCAGGGTGTTGCATTTACGGTGGCCAGCAGTGTATTTTCAATGGCGCATCATCTTGAGTCTACCTTCAATGGCGCATCATTTTGAGTATACTTCAATGGTGCATTATTTTGGTTCTACGTTTAATGGCACATCATCTTGGGTCTACCTTTAATGTCACATCTTTTTGAACGCAGCTATGTCAAGACATATTTCTCGCATATTTGAAGAATGCCTCTCTAATATTTAAACAAATGGTTAGCAAGTAACTGTAGCCCAATGGTTTTAATTGTGAAAGTTTCTATATACTGAAAATGGTGATTTAGAATCTTGGTTGCACTCAAAGATTCACACCCTTATTAATAATGTTGATTAATAAGGGTGCATTTTAAATACCATTAGCTCTCAAATTATTTCCATGACATGATATTGAAATTAGAAGGTACAAGCTTATGTGTTGTCTTGTCATTTAATCACTGTTTAAAATTAAGTTGCATTTTCTGACTTATTTTAATTAAAACCTAATAAAAAAATTTTCATTGAGGATTTGCAAATCTTTCATTAATTGTAGATTTGAAACAAAATGTTGATTCTTCTGAATGACAGTTGCAAAATGCCTAACAAAACAAATCGTAATGCACAAGGTTATAAAATTAAGAGATCTATGTAATTTCCTATTGTGCACCACCCAAAAATACTTTAATTTATACAAAATATTGCCTCGTGGTAATAACTGAGGATTGTGAGATGCCAAAATCCGTTGTGATACATCAAATACACCTTTAATTAAAGAAATCGAACGAACCAATTAAGTCACACAAATGCCGATAGCCTAAAATAGAAGTTCAAGAGCAGTTTTAATGAAGCCACGACCAGAACAGGATCAGCGAAGGAAACATTAACATATGTCACTTCCCGTCTGCTTTTCCTGATCGATGAACAAATTGCTTTTCCTTGTAAATACTTCCCAATTTCGGAGGGAACATGGTAACAGCAAATTAAACAACTAGGGGAGCGGAACATTCTTCTCTTGTTCTGTGTATCATTTGTCTAGGCCGCAATCCCTAATGAAGACAAATCGATTGGTTCAATTGCTCCCTGAAGAAAGTTTTGTGAAAAATTATCGGTTTTTCTTGGCGTCTAGTATCTCAGTGGCTAGACTAGGCAAACGAAAACAGCTTTCGTTTCTCTCATCGTATTCATATATTATCTGAATCCATGCTTTTGTGTTCAGAGTTCTTGACAGGTTTCGTTGTGGAGATCACCCTTTTAAATTTGAAATTAACCCTTTCATATGCTTTTTGTGAATTATATTAAGGTATCAAAACACGCGTTAAAAATAACCAACTTCGGTCAAAACAGATATTTTTGTTTTTTATATTATTGAATAGCGCTATCTTTTGGCTTTACTTTGTTTTTACGCTACCTAGAGGCCAATTTACAACCAATTTTATAAAATTAGAAAAAGCAGAATTTTGTCTTTGATGTACTAGAAACGAGTATTTAAATTGTTCGAAATCTATCATGGCAAGAGAGTCTGATAAATCAAAATATTATAAATGTATTCCTATAAAACTTTTTGAGCCTGGTATTTGTATTATTTTCTAGAGAATGTTCTAAAATATTTCTTATTGTATGAATATTTTTTGAGTTATGGCCTGTTTTTCAAATAATGGTCTCATAAAGAATGTCACATTTCTTATAATGTTTATTCAATCAACTGTAAAATTTTTAAATTTTCATAAAACATTAAAATTTTAGTCCATTTTCTAGATAAATGAATCTAATTTCTTTTAGTAATACTTTCGCTAATATAAATTTATTACTTTTATCTCTAATTGCTTTGAAATTTTTCAAAAATATTCCTAAGATTTCACTTATAATTGATTTTTGTAAAATTTAGATATTTTTTAAAAAGATTTTTTTTTATTGTTATATATATAGTTAAATATTAATATTCATTGGTATTGATTCCTAAAAAACATTTATAATGCTTAAAAATGCCATTTTTTTAAAAAAAAGTACTTTGAATGTGTTCGGTTAAAATATTTATTACAAAATGCTATTGCAAATTGGTTGAAATTGCCATATGAACCATATTTTAGTTCACCTCTAATATTAATTTTTGATTAATAATAGCCCATTATCATTTTCGTTTAAAAAGCCTATGTTAAAAAAAAGGTTAAATGTCTATTCAGAGATACTATGTAACCAATGTTTTTAAATTAATAAAATCACCTTTTTTTGTTGTATAGAGCATTGTTTCAAATAAAAATCAATTCTTTTTTTTAAAAAAAAAATTCCATTCTACGTAATTTTCTTTGTTCTTACTTGTTTCTGTAAGTGTTCAGTCAAGAAGAACTAATTATAACAGAATGCCCTAACATTTTCAAATCAAACCAGAAAAAAGTACAGAATAGTATTAATTCAGTTTTTTCCCTCTTCCAAATTGAAATATTTTCAAATCAAATTCGTTTTTTTTTTTCGAAGCGGGTTCATTTTTTTGTAAATAAGTATTTCAAGCAAATTATCGTCTGTGTTAGTTTCTGAAATGAGTATTTAAAAGGGTAAATCATACAAAAATGAATTTAAAGTTTAATTAAAGCTTATTATAATTAATCTGTATAAATATCACCGTTTCAGATCGTATTTTTATGCTTTTGTATTTTTGAGCCTAATTTATAAATTTCAAGAGAATTGAAATTTCCATAAAAAAGGCCAAAAACAAGATTAAAATAAAACGTTATGTAAATATTTTCTTATTTTTATATGTTTAAGTCAGGAAAAAAGGGCAGAGAGTTTCGATATTTCCATTTGATGGATTTCAGAAGTTACTTGTTGTTCTTGCAAAATTTAAATAAAAGTTCAGACTTCATAATTGGATAAATATGTTCAAATATTAAGGTTCTTTAAAAAGTTTTTCCAAAATTTTTAACAATTATACTTATAGTTTTAAATCAAATACATTTTGTTTACTCATGTGCATTATAATTGCTTACATTCTTACAAGAATATGCAAAAACCAAAAGTTGGCAACAGTCAAGAGAATGAACTGATTGGCTGGTTGTGACTGATTGTTTGTAGTTATCATGTGACTATGACGTCATATGAATTTAGCCCATTGCACGGTTTTAAAATTGTAATTATCGCTTGATTTAAAACAAAATATTTTGAGGGCATGCCAAATCTGGCGATTCTTTTTGTTCGATAATGATTTTATTCTGGTGAATTGTTTTTTAATAAATTCTTGTGATATTAATTTTTTTTGTGATCATAAATAAAATATGGACGATTTATTCTAAAAGTTGCAAGAAAAAAAAATTGCTGAAACAGCCAACTTTCACTTTATAATTTATTTTAACAATTACATCCTTCTGCTGTAAGTTTTTGGACTACACATAGCTCTTATATATAGAATTAATTATTACTTTAGCTCAGTGAAAGGGATTTTACTATCTACTCAGGTTTCTTAAACCATGGAGAAATATTCAGTAATCCAAAAGAAATATTCCAACGACGTCGTCGCATATTGCACATTTAAATACTTTTTTCTTTCATTTTTTAAACAAGAGGGCAATGACATCAGAGTAAATCAGTTGGTGGAATATTCCACGATACCCATCAAGGGAAAAAAAAACCCGCCATCAAATTAAAAGAGTTGGAGAGCTCGGAGGAGAGGATTTCTGAGTTCATGTCCTGAGGATCCAATGAGAAACGGTCCAGTGACTGCAAAAATCAAATCTCCGTTCAGTCCGCTGCTTCCCTCGCAAATTACAAGCAGCGGAATGAAGTTCGAAAGTTTCAAATGACCCCCATTTAATCCGCATGGTTTGGACTGCGTTCACAGTGGGAAAAAAAAAAGATATGAAGAGAAGACACTTCATAGCTCTTGCCAACATTTCTCTGATGTTTAATAACATTTTATCTTTTTTTAAGAAATAACTTTTATGGATTAGGCATTTGGTTAAAAAGTCGGACCAATCATTAACATTTCAGAAACTCCGTTGTAAATGAAGTTTTATTTTTAATTCTGAAAATCTTTCTCATCCTTTTGGATATAAAAAGTATGTACAGCTTTGTGATTAGTCATAATTTTTCAAGAAATTTCCTGATCTGAAATATTATTAAATGTAAAACGGATGAATTCTATCGGTTTTTGTTTGGTTTGAATCAATTTTGCTCTATATCAGGAGAGGCGAACCTTCATGGGTCAACGTGCCATTTTTTCTAAAGAAGTGTTTAATGAGGTATAGACGTGCCGTCAAATAATTTTGACTTATGATTAATGGAAAAATAATAAAAGTAAAGACTATATATAAGAACACAAAATTCTTTATTTACTACAGACAAAATACCTATTGCACTGTATAGTTGTAAAATTTTAGTTATACGTGTGATTCAAATTAAAATAACATTAGTGTGTTCTGTTGCAGATTGGATGACACAAATTACTTATATTAGGATTGTAAGATGTTACTTTTAGTAAAATGGCATGCTCAATGGGAGTCATCTGTGGAGCGGTTTTTAAGCCATTAATTGTTTCCACTTTTTTAGCAAGAGGATTTGCGATTTATTTCAAAATACTGTTTTACAGACGATGTTCTGCATACCACTATTTCAGAACAAAAAAAAAAAAACGCTTTGTCGCCAATAGCAATAATGCTATATTTTTAGATTCACCAAATTTGAAAGTTTGTGTTTCACTTGCCCTTTTTATTCTTTTTGCTGAACTATAGTCATGTTAAATAACACTTAAACATCGTAAATATAACACAAATAAACTTTAAAATACAGTTATGCCAACGAAATTGACTATGCTATGCGTAGACAAATTTTGCATCCTAAGCAACTGTTGTCCACTATACGTAACTTACGCAAGACAATAACAAACGAGGGTGTTCCCCGCCACCCTGAGACCAGTCACTCGCATTTGTTCGTAATACTTCCAAGTGAACTTTGTTATTTTGAAATGAAATACAAACCATTTTGATCACTGGCGTGCCCAAAATATTGTGTCGCGTGCCACTGGTTCGCCATCCCTGGTATATAAGCTTCAAGATCATTCCCTTGCATGTGAATGAAGCGATATCGGCCTAGTTGCAGCTTTAGCCTAGTGGTCAAGGTAACGGACTCGTGGCTGGCGTGTTATGAGTTCAAGCCCAGTACCGCTGAAGATTCGGCGTGTAAGGGAGCGATGCACGTTAAATCTGTCGAGAGCTCAAACGTGCTCCCGTTTGTGTGGCGTGGTAGTTAAGAGAGAGAGGAGTGCCAGCTCAGGTGTTGTGTCCTTGTCACTTGACCATGGTTCAAAATTACGAGGTCCATTGCCAAAAGCCCTCGAGTAAATGAACAGTGTGACGTTAATATTCACTCACTCACACGATATCAGCCTAGGTTCACATTTTCTGCAGTTAGACTTAGAACGTGCATTATTAGCCCAATCTCTGTTCAAGGTTAATTAAATCTCAATGGTTAAATTAAAAGGTTTGCCAACTAATCTACCAAACTTTTTAATTTTAATAGATTAATTAATTTAATTTTTCTAATTGGATTTTTAACTTCAACTTTTTAATAATAGTATGAATAACACGGCACTAATTTACGACTCCGTGATATCTCACTAATTTGTTTTTCCTTAATGGGTTTTACTATTTTCGGTAAAGCGAGTGACGCACTTCCGGGATACTCAAGATTCCGGGATTTTCTCTATTTTTCATCCCCCCCCCCCATATTTTCCATACCTCTCTCCTCCTCTGACAGAATTAAGTCTAGGGGTTTTTGCAAAATCAATGGCTCAAAAGGTCATATTAGATCCAATAAAACCAGACAATCTGGATAATCGACCATTACGTTCCGATATCTTGGTGAACCAACATATAGAAGTTCTTCCTTCATAAAAAGAACCTTTGTTTTTTAAACACCCATCAATTAAAGATTATATCATTTAAATACTACAGCAATGTTAAATTTAAAATTATTGAAAACAGACTTTTTTTTATAACGCTGCTAAATTTTTCTCAATCAAATAGTACTTTATTGCAACGATATTTATATAAGAATTTCTTTTTACTTTTGTTTCTAATACACAGTACAGAACATTTTACAAAAATAATCAAAATTAAAGCTAAACTCAATTTTTTTAACATTTTAAATTATGTCATGTATATTGTTACGTAGATCCGAGGGTTCGGGGATTTTATGCAAAACAATCACAAAGAAAATAAACAGTTCTTTAAGAGCGATGCGAATTTATTATCAAAAATCCAATCCTTTAAATACAGGATTCAGCAGCGATATTCACAGAGTAAATATCCGAAGGTCTTCACACTTTCAACACAGCAATCAAACACACAATAACAGTTTAAAAAAATACACGTAAGTAAAGATTATTCACAAGCACAGCCGAGATAATCGCTAGTCAAAACAATCCTCACTACTCGCTGGTTTAATCCAGACTCCTCGCCGTCCCAGCGAGCTTCTCCTTTATAGGCGCGACAGAAACTTCCAGAAATATAACAGCTCGTGTCATTGAACGTGACACTACTGGAGAGATCTACTACTTTCTAGAAGATTCCAGAGGGTTCCGAACTCGCCAACATGGTCGCCAAAGTCGCCAATTCGGTCGCCAACTTGGTCGCAAAAAATGATGCCAACTTGGCTCTACCGCCAAGATTTCGCCAAGTTCTCATTGGATCGCCATTATAACGTAAGGGTCGGCATTGCTTGTGAATGGTACAATTTTAACATGAAATAAACATAACATAGAGTAATATAAATGCATTAAACACTCAAATACAAACTATTTACACTATTTACACAAAATTCGTAACAATATTATCTTTAGAGATTGCAATACCGGTATACCGAATACCGGTATTTTGAGACATTTGTAGAATTTTGTAATACCGGTAATTTTGTAATACAAGCTTAAATACCGGTTTTTCGGTATTTACTAGAATTTTTTTAAAAAATTATCTCCACTGTATATCCCGGGATCGCCAACCTAGCAAAATAGTATACGCTTTTGTTTTTATGTCTCCCTGGCGGGCGAAATTAATTAAACTTTCAGTATAAAGTTGTATCGTATAATTAAGAGAAATGATAAAATATGTGAATTACCCAAGGAATCGGGCCAAATATATTCAGAGCGATATTGCACACACGCAGGATTTGTAGTCTGATATTCGTATCTGTGAAAACAAGGTTGTAGTTGTGAAGAAAATGTGTAATATTTCTATATTTTTTTAAATTGAGGAGTTTGTTATTCACATTGTATTCACATATCATACTTGTATTTACATATCATCAGGATTTTATAAATAAAATGAAAACGAAGAAAAGAGACTAACCAATTCAAGTTTGATCAAGCTTGTAGTAAATTTTCTTAAATTTTTTTACCCACAAACCTATCCATATTCAGAAGAATTCGGTACAGTTATTGAAGAGGATGATGACACTAATCTCGATAGTGAAAAGGAATTGTCTCTTGAACAAAAATTAGAGTTAGCGACAGCTAAAAAAATTTCAAAAAACCAAAATACCATACAGACATCATCTATATCCAAAACCATCCGACGAGAGATTTACAGGTAAAAACGTCGAAAAAATATATCGCGTATTGCTAACAATATTACAACTAGCAGAGATGCTCAAAAGAGCGTTTTCGACAGTTGGTAATTTTTGTACATAATTACGTTCCAGGCTTAATGACACGACAATTCATGCATCATGTTTTTTAAGATTACATTTAAAAAATTCATAATAGTATCACAGACTGAATAATATTTTTGTGATTTAAATAAATAAGATGTTCCTTTACTTTTTTGAGGTTCTTTATATACTGTTATAATTTAAAAATTACAAATTAACTTTTTGCAATATTTACACTCTCTAATAAAACTGGCAAATAAAACAAAGAAACACCTATATTTTCTTTCTTTTCCTAAAACTTCTACTATCGGTAATCCGGTATTAAGATCTAAAAAATACCAAATACCGGTATTGAACTTTTGGTCCGATATTGCAATCCCTAATTATATATCTTAAATCGTAGAGGAAAGAAATTTCCCATTTAGAGGAATTGTTTTGAACACATAACAACTGTTTCAGATTTATTTGTATGAATGTATGTGAAATTATTTGTACATTGAATGCATGTTTAATCCATCTATCCTTGGTCATTCACACTTGAAAATCTTTGAACAACTTCTATCTACATTTGGAATGTAAATGAAATACTTTTGCGATGTTTTACTCGAAACGAGAACTCTGAATCAATTTATATGAATTGCTCAATAACAGATAAGTGAAATTAAAAGGGAACACACACACACATCAATAACGAAAGATTGAGGTGATCACTAAAATATGCTAAACCATGTAGAATACGAAAATAATGGAATAAGCGAAAAGCTGGAAGTAATATTAATCAAATATATTCATTGAATAATCAATATTTACACATTCAGTTTGCCTTGCACATCAGATTTCTTGAATAATTCATGAACTAACCCTTCTATCATGGTAAATACACCTCTCTAATCTTGGTATAGAACGGTAAGGACACTTAAAATAGCTAAATTATGACGAACTGTCGGATGCCAAAGATCTTTGGAAAAGAGCTTAATATGACATTTAAAAGTTACAAACATTAAAGAATATTAACATTTAGAGCTACATTAAATACATTTATGAAAACTACAATATTTAGCATTACCACAATATACGGGGACAAAAGGTACCACACGACGCTGATGCCTCGACAGCCACCTCTCAACAAATGGTTTCTGAAACTGCCCACCAGAGGTCGCTGTGCACATATT
This sequence comes from Trichonephila inaurata madagascariensis, assembly GCA_019973955.1. Lineage (NCBI taxonomy): Eukaryota > Metazoa > Arthropoda > Arachnida > Araneae > Nephilidae > Trichonephila > Trichonephila inaurata. Next base: position 69,700 of record BMAV01006928.1, read on the forward strand.
GGTTTGTTACAAAATAACACAATTTTTTTCAAAGTGACTAAAATTGCTTTAAAATGATCCAAAATAATATCTGAAATATACATGAGGAAATTTGGGATGTTTTAGCTAAATTCCTATCATTTGGCACTTTGTTTTGCTTTAGCGTTATTTTCTTGATTTTTTTTATTTCATTATTGGCTATAATTTTGCGAATTCCTTTCCTGTATGAAGTACTTGACAGGAATAAATAACGCAAAAAGAGTTGGCAAAATAAGGCCCAATATTCAGTTGAAGCCGTCGTGGAAGAAACAGGCCAATTGGTAACCGAAAATTGTTAATGTGGTTTTGACCAGCAAAAGTATCGAAAGTTTGTGAATGTATACATAGCACCGTTCGTGCTTTCTTATGCTACATACTTTCTTGTACTATATTTCTGGTGCAAAAAGTTATTTTCAAAAATATTCTACAGCAATCAGAAATATATTCTGAAATGATAAAAATTCTTATTGGATTGAAGTAAATTTTAAATAAAAGATTTGTTTTCTTGCCGATGGATGCTTTACCTTTAAAACATGGAATTGCGAATAAATGTCTAGAAAAAAGATTGGAAATTTAATACAAATGTGAGACTCTAACTGTTATAGCTATTTCTTCTCCTTAGTCTCCTTTCTTTGCAAAATGTTCTTTGACATCACAGAAAATTGCTAGAACTTAGTATGTCTTTTATTTCTTTCTTAATTTCATCTATTTCATACACAAACTCTGCATATTTTAAATGTCTTGACGAATTGAATAAGGTTCATAAAATGTCATCAGAAACTTTTCATCAGAAACCGGAAAATGTTTTTCTTTGCTAGCGAAAGTTAACATTTTTATTTTTGAACTAAACTGTATGTTCGAAAAAATTCTTCTAATTTAATGTATATTTTCATAATGATAATACACTTAAATTAATAGATAAAGAAAATTTAATTTTTCCTAATCAATATTAAAAATTATAATATTTACTGTAAAAGGTTTAGTTGTAATATTAGTAATTTAATTATAATATTGATAATAGTTTAATAATATTTCTAAAAATAGTTTTATTCTATCTCATCCTTATAAATCTCAGCTGGTTATGGACAACTTCATACATTTGTAATAGAATTTTAAATTACCAGTTCTTCTTAAAATTGTGATAGATCTATCAAAAATCGATAAATAAGCCAAAACAAAGACTTAAAAGTTAAAACAAAGACCGAAATAAAAGAAAAGGGTCGCAAACATAAAATTCTGGAGAATATCCCAATAAACATGAATTTCTTTAATCTAAGAACTCTAATGCAGATTTGCGAATAGTAACAATGTTCCACGATGTATACTATAAAATATATACTTTCAAAATTTCGAATTTATTCTACACTCATTTATTATATTACATATGAGATCTTTCTCTCTATGACATCACCCCACAAGTGGAGTTAATTTTTTCAAATCACATTTAAGTAAGGTAAATCAGGGAACTAGGTTCGAAATGATTTCATTTTCAATGAGGAATGGAAGAGATTTGGTGGGGCATGGAAGAGTCCTGTTTGAGAATTACTTCATAAATGTATTCTTTTAATACATCAGTTTTAACTTCTGTATAATATTTGTACTGTATAATGTGTATTTTTAAAAAAATATTTTAAAGTAGTTTTATACATATGTACAATTGTTGTTTTATTACGTAGTTTAAAATTTAAATGTGTTAGAAAAAAATTTCACTTCACGTATTTTGGGAGTTTTTCTCACCCTCTTGAAAGCTCGAAGTTTTTCACAGGTCCCTTCAGCTTCGAATTATCGAGAGTCGACTGTATATATAAATTAGGATATATACAGAATCCGAAAATAGTACAGTCAACTGCCGCTTTTTGAGAGCTAAAGTGGCTGCAATCCGGTTAGGCATCGCAATGAATCGGGCTTGGATAACAGATACGGGTAAGTCGTTTTATGAGGCTTCAATAATATGACACTTTTTATCAATTGTAGTAGTTGGAGAATGGTGGCAAATTTTTTCTGTAACCCACGCCAGATTCTTTCAACAAATGAGAGATCCGGGACGTGTTGGACTACAGTTGAACAATCTCTGAGTTATAGTAGATCATAATACAACGAACAGGCGGTTTTGCGTGCGTCATCTTACTGAAGGGTGAGCTTTTCGAGAACCGAAATAGGGCACAGCCCTTGCCTGGAAAATGTAACGCCAACCAACAAAGCTGACTAGAGGTATTCATGTCGTGTACCCGACAGCTGCCTGTAGCATCATGCAAGGAGCAAGGTCCATTTGATATTGAATGCAAGCTCTTGTGTTTTCTTCAGAGCCTCTAGACATGATTGTTTCCATTATGATGCTGCACTCAGGGCAGTGACTCGTCTGAAAAGACGATGTGGTGTGTCACTAATATATACACATATATATATACTACTGACAGTGGGGTGCACCACTGTCTTCAAGCATCTCTATGCTGCGATGTCAAGGAAAGCCGCTATAATTATCCCTTTGCAGACAATCCATAATGTTCAGACAACGTCACACGGTCCATGTGGACACTTTTCTTGCTATAAAAAAGCACATTTTTCGTTTCAAGACCCGTGATAAAGGAAGTTCATTGGAATTTCCATCAAGGTGTTTAATGTGACC
>BMAV01006928.1:72443-90194 GCA_019973955.1 Trichonephila inaurata madagascariensis
TCAAGCATCTCTATGCTGCGATGTCAAGGATAGCCGCAATAATTATCCCCTTGCAGACAATCCACAATGTTAAGACAACGTCACACTGTCCATGTGGACACTTTTCTTGCTATAAAAAAGCACATTTGTCGTTTCAAGGCCCGTCATGGAGGAAGGTCGTTGGAATTTCCATCAAGGCGTTTAATGAGACCATCCCCAGCCCCCCTATACTATATGAGAATGCCAATCGTTAGATTCTGTCTAATACGAGTAGCGATATCGAGGAACGTTAAACTCGCTCTTGGTAGACCACGATTCTGCCACTGTCGAAATGACACTTGGTAATAGCTATTTCTCCTACTTATACGAGGCATAACACTATCTTCTGACAAAGACCCAACATTCAAACGCACGAATGAGAAACTCTCAGTGTCATTCTATATACAGAGTTTAAAGTGCCATTTGGGGCCGTGGATAGACTAGTGGTTAAAGCATCGGACTCCAGACTGGAGGGTCTGGGTTCGATGCCCGATGCCTGCCTCCAAATACCCTCCGATTACACAGGGAGTACGTGCTCGTTAAATCAGTGGGTCCGAAAGTCTTGTGGGTGGTCGCAGCAGAAAGCATGAGTGCAGGGTACTGGAGAATATTTCCTTTCCTCCAGTTCCATGTCTAAATTGTGTATGTGAAGATAGGTGGTGACGCCATCTATCGTGTAAGAGTCCAACCTATCTCAGGCTCTGGCAACTTTCATTCCTTCCCTTCGGGAAGGACACGACAACAACGAGATGCCGTTGCTTCCTTCTGCATATTCCTTTCTTGAAAATTTGACGTTTGTATCATTCACTCTTCCTGGTGCTGCAATTTTAATGGTTAGCAGTACAATTGCATAGTATATATATATATATATATAACAGAACTGAATTTTTTTACTAAATCTATAAGGTAACTGAGAAAAAACTATCTTAATTCAATACAAACATGCTTGTCATTCTTCTGCAGTATGAAAATTGATATATTTCCTTATACTCATTGAATCTTATATTTCTATGAAAAAGAATTTTCACTTTGAACTTTAGCAACTAAAAGTTAAATAAACGAATTACTTAAAAAATAAATGTAATATAAGTATTTGATATCCTTTATTTTTAATGCACACTTCCACACATACACATATTCATAATATAATCCATTGAACCAACACTTAATTTTATTTAGATTTGAAATATGGTATAATATTTATCAAAGAACCACAAAAATGAATTTTCCCTAATTAATAGTTATTTAAGCATATGAGTTGACAATACCCTTGACCTTGCAGCTGGATTTTACAGAAGTCCTTAAAAACACCTTGTTGGTGGACAGAATATAACAAATTGCTTTTAAAGTGATAGTGGGTTTTTTTTTGTGTGTGTACCACGTTTTCGTGATCTGTCTCATTTCACCGTATTTGAAATATACCGAGATTCTTTTGATGAAGGAACCTTATTTTTTTACACATACACGCATGGAATTAAATGATCCTTCTGAATTTACTTTCTTAGATAAATATTAAGCTGTTTAAAAATATATATCTCTTGTCATTTATAATCCAATATACGTGTTCAGGATTTTTTTTCTTCTCTTTCTCGTATACATAAAAGAAAAATTAAAATAATACATTAAGATGCACAAACACATTAACGTATTTGACTCTGAAAGGAATATTAAACGAATGTTTGATTTAAAACTTTTAAATCCTATGCTTTTTTTCCTAGCATGTATTGATAGTGAAAATAGTAAAATAGCAAATAGTAAAGAAATCAGAAGTGAAGACACTTTAGTTACATAAATGTAGTTTAAAAAATAAATGAAATATACTGAAATCTTTTAAAATATTCTGGTTTGGCTTAAAAGTAATCATTAAATCGTAAAAATATAGTAAAAATAAGCAGTCATTTCCTTCCATGTTCACGTAGAGCATTGACTTTTTCTCAAAGGTCATTACTTGTACTATTACTTTCTTGTCACTATTTTAACATGTAATAAATCTGATTTCTAAGAGAGAGAAATTTAGATTCTTAAAAATTACTATACAGTTAGTTATTTATTTTCTGCGACTTTGAATTTGTAACGGCGGCACCAGCAGAAAAAGAATTATAATTATAACTACTTTTTTTACACGATTATAAATATTTCATACATGATGAAAAATTTTGATGATTTATTTTTGGAATAATGTTACCAATTGAAGAATATTTAAAATCTATTACTTTGTCCTTTTGATCGGTAAGTCGTATATGAAGGCATATTATATGTATTTTTAAAAGATTTAGATACTCTTTTTTATTGTTATTCTTCTTCGTCGTTTGTTATATACACTACATGATATTGAAAAGGCAACATCAAGAAGTTAATATACATAATTTGTTAATGTTATTTATTATTATTTTTTATTAATTAAGAAATTTGATGTTGACTTTAGTTGATTTAAGTATTTTAATCTAGATTTGAAATATTTAGTAAGTTTTTATAAAAGCAGGGAATGCTAAGTAATTTGATTCTTGAAAAATTGTGCTTTCGATATTATTTTCTTCAAGGAAATTATAAAAAAAAACTTAAAATTTTTTGTGGGAATAGAGTTTAGATAACTTCTGTATCTGTGAAAAAAATATCTGCTTCATTTGTATGGAATAAAAGTTCGGCATGGAAAAAGCAAACGATAAATTTCATTGCCTTGCAAAAATTTGAATATTTATTTTCTATTTTCAGTCATATATTTATTTCATGTCGTTAATTAAGAAGAAAATAAATTAAAATAGTCATTGAAAATTAGTGCAAGAATAATTTAATTTTAAAAAATTAATCAATAATTTCAATCTACCCGAATAGTGTTCGGAACATTAAAACTTGCCTCTGTGAATTCTAATTTTTAATTTTTATTCCATTTCCTGTTGAACAAACTAAAGATGAACAAAAGATAAATCACGATAAATCTCGTTGCCACGCAAAAATACGATTAGATTCCTGTTTATCTGTTCGATCAAAAGTTTTTAATAACGTAGCATTTAATATAAAGAAAATAAAACGAAAAATTCATCAAAAGATGAAGAGTTTTTAAATTGCTTTCAAGACCATCTAAAAATTCGAAAAGTTCATTTCATTGAAATTTCGTTTACCGATGGCGGCAAAAAAATCCAATATTCCGAATCCGGTTTATTCCAGACATCTCACAAACATCTATTCCACCGAAATTTAAAATTTTTTTGCTATTTCTTCTTATTGTTATTTGCCTTTCTATTGTATTCCTCCCTGAAATTTCGAAGTTATATCAGGCCTCTCTGACCGCCGACTGATCTATGGTGCTTCTTTTCTTCGACGTGCGCTAGGCGTAACTGCAATCGTGACTTGGAAGAACCACGGAAAAAAGTGGATTAAATCTATTCCACAGAGCACGTTTTCGGACCCCTACCTTTTAATCTCGACCGGTGAGAGAGCAGAAGAAAACCCGGAAAAATAAAAACAAAATTAGAAAATCAGATCGTTGAGTTTTTTTCCCTTTGTGGCCAGATTCGAAAATGGAAGAGTTTTATTTCTAGACGGAAGCATGAAACTGACCATGACGCCAGATCCTTCGGATGAATGTTTTCGATATTTGAGAAGCCGCTTGCGATCGTCATTTTCGAAGGTATTGAATATTATATTTTGAATTTTAAAATTTTAAGCGAGTATGAAAGGATGTGTTTAAAATATTTTAATTTTCAAAAATATTTATTTACATAAAAAAATATGAATTTTGAACTAAACAGAATTCAAAATTCTCATTTTATAAATAATTTAACATTGCTTTTTTCGGATGATTTTTATTTTTTAAAGAAAGTATTTTAAAGAGTTAAGGAAAATAAATTAACGCGAAATTTTTGCTATTAAATTGTTCTTTTATTAATTTTTGGAAATAAGTTATATTGAGCGTATTTATCATGTTTTTTCGAAAACTTAATCAAATTCAAATTAGAATTTCAATTTCAATTCAATTTTAAATTTATTTAAATTAGAAATGCAAAGAAAGCCCTTTAGAAATTAAAATTTCTTTCAAAAAGATAAATTAGGTTTCTAGAATTTCTATAAAGAATATATGATTATGGAAGCCCTCTCCGTAGGAAGTAAGAATTTCATTATCGAATCATAACTTCAAATATAAAAATATCAAATAACAGTAGAATTTGAGTTAACCATCTTATGTATATTGACTCCAAATTGCTTATTGCTCTGTGGACAAATGAAATACTATATCTGAATGTAATGTGAGTTCTATAAGAGCTACTTAGAGAGCTCGTTGGGACGTATCCAGTGCCTGCGAGTGTTGTGAAAATTCGAGAGCTCGAGGACACACCGTTTGCAAAATCAAAATGATTTAGTTTTTTAATTCAAACTGCGGGGTGGGGGGTTACTTGTATAACAAGGTTTCGGTATTACACGATACAAAATTTGCTATTATTATTACACGGATTCGACATAACGCTGCACAAACTTTTGGGGAAAAAATTTAATTGAAAAAGATTCTTCAGTAGTACATAGCTGAAAATTTAAAAGAAAATTGCAAAGTTCTTTAGCCCCTTATAGAAAAATACTGAAATAATTGTAAGATCAGGACAGACAGGTAAATGCAACTTCGACAGATAACTTTTGTAATGATAGAAAAATAACTAGTGAAGAGGAGTTTCAGCCAACTTTGAGGGGAACAAATAGATTAGCTGTGTAAGCTCTGATGAGAGTGATAATGAAAACTAATTTCGTGATCCTAATAAACTGTTTCTATTTATTTTATAATAATAAGTGGTTTTTTAATATATTTTTGTTGTATTTGTAAGATTTGTGTTTCACATTTTTGTTTTTGATTAACTTTTTCATTTGTATGTTTTATTGGAACGAAATTTGAGGTATCATAAAAGTTTACACCTTAAGACTTGATTTCGATATAACACGGTACACATTACCTTGATTTACAGTGAAAATCGTTTAACACGAAATTGAGAGGGACTGAAATATTTTTTCGTGAAAAAATATTTCAGTCCCCGTATTCAGTATCCGAATTTCGTATTAAAGGATATTGCAAAAAAAAACACATATGTTCAACAAAATTAAGTTTATTACAGTACATTATATATGTATATATATATATAATATGCAGTAGCGCGCACAAAATTTTTTCAAGGGTTGGAGGGTTCCAGGGTCGGAAGTCCACCCTTTCGGTATCATGCTCCAATACGCCACCCAGCATATTCCGATTTTCGAGAACAAAAACAAAACAAAATTAATTACTGAATAAATAATCAGCATTAATTAATAAAATAAATTATTAATAACAAATAAATAGTTAAATTTTACGTAATATATACATAAGATTATATAACTAATCGAAAGAAAAAAATCAAGGGACATGGGGGATGTCCGGATCCCTAGGACATCCCCCCTTGTGTGTGCCAATGTACACACACACACACACGCGCGCGCGCGTATTTAATAAAAATCAATGAAACAAAAACATTCACACAATGAAATCTAATACAAAATTTAGGTATACCAAAATCTCTTTTCAGATTCCCGCTTCACCTTCCGTTTTTAATCAACAGATTTAGAAGCTCCATCTTCATTTTAAGTGAAATAAAAGTTTGCTTTCCCCCGGAAGTTTTTGCTTTACCCCGGGCCCTGCAGCTTTGAAAACGCAATCAACGCAAAATAGGACTTTATTTATTTTTATATATATTGTTATACGAATTTTGTGTAAATAGTGTAAATAATTTGTATTTGAGTGTTTAATGCATTTATATTACTCTATGTTATGTTTATTTCATGTTAAAATTGTACCATTCACACAAACAATGCCGCCCCTAACGTTATAATGGCGATTCAATGAGAACTTGGCGAAATATTGGCGGTAGAGCCAAGTTGGCGACTTTGGCGACTATGTTGGCGAGTTCGGAACCCTCTGGAATCTTCTAGAAAGTAGTAGATCTCTCCACTAGTGTCACGTTCAATGACATGAGCTGTTATATTTCTGGAAGTTTCTGTCGCGCTTATAAAAAGATGCTCGCCTGAACGGCGAAGAGTCTGGATTAAAACAGCGAGTAGTGAGGATTGATTTGACTAGCGATTAGCTCGGCTGTGCTTGTGAATAATCTTTACTTACGTGTATTTTTAAACACTGGTTATTGTGTTTGATTGCTGTTGAAGGTGTGAAGACCTTCGGATATTTACTCTGTGAATATTGCTGCTGAATCCTGTATTTAGAGGATTGGATTTTTGATAATAAATTCTCATCGCTCTTAAAAAACTGTTTATTTTCTTTGTGATTGTTTTGCATAAAATCCGCGAACCCTCGGATCTACGTAACAATATATTTGTTGCATTATAATATATTAATACAAATAAGGCCACCAAAAATTGATTGCTCTTACATGTTTTGATTTTATTTTCATTATCTATAGATATATTGTATTATACTCTTAATAGAAGGTCAACCTTTCGATGTCAGTTATTTATGTGTTGACCGCTTTGATTGAGACATATTGTATAAATTTATTATTCATTTAATTACTGTAAGCCTTTTGTGTCTACTTTAATCTCATGGTTAAAAGATGTGGTTTTTCTCAATTTTTTCAAGTCTGAAATCTTTTAGATAAGTAACAAAGTAAGCATTGTGCTTTTACTAAGGACACAAAAATTAAGAAATTTTTTGAATAAATTTGTAAAGAATCTTCCATTTTATAAAAACTCAGCCACCCATCCGGTGTAGTGGTTAGTGACACTGACTGCGGTGCCGTAGGGCCTGGGTTCGAATCCCGGGGAAGGCATGGATGCTTGTAAATGTATAGTGCCTTTGCGGCATGGGGTACTCTAAATAGCACGTCGAGCCGCGTGGTCTCTCGTGAGGTTGGTGGAAGGGGAAGAGAGATAGGTCTTTGATCAGGTCCAAGGTGTTCTCCCACAAAATTGGGGTGGAACCGAGCTAAATCGTACTGTCACCTGTATGGTGCTCAAAGCTAAGGTTAACGACAGGCGTACAACTAGCCCCTCGCCACGATGAATTTCATGGGCCTTGATCTGATGTTACTGTCAATCTGGTGGCATAAGTAACAACAACATAAATACTCAAATTTCGTATGAGATATGTCATAGTGATGAATGAAAATAGTCACAATAAAGAATTAATAATTTACATGAAAAATAAAGAATTTGCATCTGGTAACTACCTTATTTGTGTTTGGAATAATTATTCTTTTTCTTTTAGACATTTTTAGAGAATGTTGACCTCCACTCTTGGTCAACTTTCATGTAATTAAATTTTTTTTAGGATTGTGCTGAGTTGTTATAATCATTAGAAATGTTTCATCAACTCTATGTGATAACAGCTCTATTATTGTCTGCCTTATTTCGATATCCGGGAAACTTTATCGATTATTGTGCATTCAATTTGTATCAAATGTTGCTGAAATTGTTGCTGTTGTATCAGCAGCAAAGTAGTTATCAGATTCTTAAAACAGAATAAAATTGAGTTAACACTTAGTTTATCACATGCAGTCCATCAACACGCTTAATTGGATTGACCATTACTTTCTCAGAGAAGAATGTGTCTTATCTGTGTTTTTGATAACGCGAGAGTTCCTCGTTATAATTCTGTTTTTAATACTTGTCTACTAGGAGGATGAAATTGATATTACTTCACAATCTCGTGATGCTATAACAGAAAATTCTATTTTAGGTACCTAAACAATGTATATTTTTGACATCGTTTCCTTTTGTAACGCGCGTTGACTGCAAATTTGGTGAAATGTTTTCTTTAGGTTTTAACGAAATGCAATGAGATTAAATGAAATATAAATTATCTATAGTCCTTGTACAATTTTGTAAAAGTATATTATCTTGAAAGCATGGGAATTCTTTTCATTCTGTTCAACTTTCAGATTACTAAAGAAATATTCAGTCTAATTTAGCTTTTAGTATGTAAAAATCTTCTTATATTAGCAATCCTTAAATAATTAAATGTTAAATTAGAATTGATATTTTTAGTTTCGATCAAGATAGAATGGGAATATATTTTCAAAGAAACTTTTTTTGTATTTTCTGACGTTGTAAGTAGACTTTTAATGAAGCAGAATGAAAGGTATTTCAATAAAAAATAATTTAAAATTATTTGGGGCAGCTAAAATTTTCCCGCGCTTTACTTTGAGTCGTAATCGAAGAAAAAGACAGTATTTATAAAGACATACAAATACTGGATATTTTATCTCTCTCTATATAAAAAAGGTATTTCGTGTGTGAGATGTAGTAAAATTATTTCGTCGCCAAAATGATGGCAACTTAGTTGTATCGCCATTATTTTACCAAGTTTACATTGAAACGCCATTATAATGGGAGGGACGACGTTGCTTGCGAATATTACAATTTATTAGAACTACATAATGCATATAATTACAATTTGAGCAATAAGTATGAACTGTTGTATAATTTATACAATGGGGGTTGGTTCACTGTTATGTGGACAGGGGATACCCCTCCCCTCCCGTAAATTTAGTATAATTTGTTTGAATGTATTATTCACGTTCAAATATACATAATGAAAACCATTTGAATGACATACTTCCTCGTATTTTAAATATAAGTATTATGATGTTATCATTATTTTTATAAAACGAGATATTCAAATGCATTCATTGTTCCTATGATGTACCTAAAAGCAGGAATGGGCAGAATTTTCCAGAGTACGGGCTACTTCTAATTTTTTCAAGGTGCTGCGGTCTACCCAGTTGTGTAGATGGGGTGAGGTAAGAAAAAGGTCTACAATATTTATCATAACTTAATAATAAATTCGGTAAGTGTACTTACCTACATAACTAAAATTTTTAAAAAATTTAACATTTTTAAAACCACGTTTAAAGCAAAACGTTAGATATAAATATAATAACAACAGCCACAAATATAATAATATCAAATGATGCATTTATTATCAAACAATTAAAAATAAAAAAATTTTATCTTAAATTCTCGTTGTTATAGTCTGTAGAAGACTTGGTCTGCAAACTGTCAGACAATCTTGAATATTTCGGTACATAATTACTAACTGTTAATCTTCAGGCGATCACTCCAAATTGTATTAGCGGTCCACGGGTCAATCGCGATCAACTTAATGCCCACCCCAGCCTGAAAGTAATTGTTTTCTCATTAAAAGAAAAAAAAATTACTATTTGGTGTTTTCCCTTTTTAAGAACGTACTTTCAAGGAGATATATTAAAATGATTGTGTGTGTGTGTGTGCTTTGAGCAACAGAAGTATTTACATATATATGATGTCGCCCAACCAGTATAGTGGTTAGCGACGCTGACTGCGCTCATATTATAACTAAAATTTAAAAAAAAAATTTTTGAATTAATTAGAAAGTTTAAAAAAAATCAACATTTTTCGCTTAATTGTAGCAAATTTTATGCTCTCTTAATTTCAAAAAATTATAAAGCCGAATGGACTCGGATATTGAACTGATGGGAATAAAATCATAATTGACTCAGAAATAAGTTTAAAAAATACTCTTAGCTTTTTACAAGTATTAACACAATTTGGTACGGAAGATTATAAAGTGAGATACTGGATCACACTTTCCAATCCCCACAGATGCACTTTATCCTATCCTCTTCATCACCCGATCTTGGTTCAAAATTACGAAGTCTGCTACAAATAGCCTATCATGTACTAGTTCTGCGCCCCGGTAATTGTATGCGTTAAGATTGGGAGCTTTGTGGCGGACAGCGGAATCATGTATTCGAGGCTTAGCTCCTTCACAAGACTATCGGTTGGAATAATGAAGGCTGGGGTTTAAATCTTTCCAGTACAGTGTTGTGTTAGGCAATTAAGGTACCAGCTTAGATATCTTCCTGCCTAATGCTTGTGGTTCAGAATGAGAGGAAAACCATCGTCAATAGCTCTGTTGCTGCTCTAGCATAGTCGTTTACTCATATGATTTACATAAATACTTTCGTAACTCTGATCATAATGACAAATATTTCCCTAGTGAAAACACTTGCTGGTAATGGGGACTTGAATAATTGAATATAAAACTTGAATATAAAATTCTTGCGAACAAAAAGGCAACATAATATATATACAGTAAGACCCCACGTAACGCTGTTTTATTTGAATTGTGGTATTCCCCGAAATTACACACAGCGGTAGGCTTCCCGATATCCGAAACAGTTTATCTGTGTTTCTTCTTTCCAGCAGTGTTGTACGAACGTATTTTTATCGTTTCAAACATTTGTTAGCGTTATTGTAAGTATAAATTTATATAATATAACGATTGCTATTGTGACAAATATTATGATTTTTAGTTTTTATCTTGGGTGATAATAAAAAACACGAAAATAAAGCAGCAAGAAAAAGCAGGTGCAAATTTTGACAGGTGTTCAAAGGCAAGATGGGGCGGGGCGTTATGGATGCCTTATCCACTTACCAGCAACTTCTTAAAAAGCGCAAAAGGAAAACGCAAATTACATTAGATGCATTCTTGATAAAAAGGTAGAAAATTGTGAAAATACAGAAGATACTGTATGATCTGAAATGTAAATATACTGACTTAGATTTTATTTATTTTTAAATGTATCTATATTTGTAAGAAATACATTTTTGTTTTATTGCTATAAAACACATTATTAATAAATTTAATGGTAAAATACCGGACCAATTTTCTACCCATCTTTCCCTAACCCCATTATTTACATGATGAGATAACCTCGTTTAACGCTGTTTCATATTACGCTCTACTTTGATGGAACGTATACCCCGCGTTAAGCGGAGTCTTACGGTATATTATTTTAAGTCAAATACAAAATAATTCGAAGGACATAATTACCTGTTATTAATCCAAACGCTTAAAACGTTAGAGAAGAAATCGTCCATTTCAGCATGCCAATTTCTTCTAAAAAGAGTCTATTGATGGTAGGGATCCCAAATGTTTATTTTACCTTATAGTAACTACACTGAAGACTAACATTAAACATTATCTGTGACTCTCTATCTACAAAAAACTCTTATTGCCCCTGTCCCCTTCCGGATAGCTGGCACCGGACGCCGTATAGGTGAAAGGAATGTTCATAGTGCCCTACTTCGGAATGTGGAGAAAGTTACTAGTAAGAGATGAGTAAACTAATGAAATTTCACAATTAAACATATAATTCCGCCTCGAACTCTTAAATTTCAATGTAAAAGAAAATTGACATTAAACATACAGAGTACAAAATAAGGAAGTAAGATACAATAAATGAAATACCAAATTCACACCCAATAGTATTTCAGAAACTATATCAAATTTTTTTAACAAAACTCCGGCCAGTTGTCCGATTTGTCTAGCCCTAGAACCGCCTCGGGGGGGGGGGGCAAACGGGGGGGTTTCCCCGTAAAGGTATCTAAGAAAGTTGATATCCCAGGGGAAGTAGGAGGGTTGTCTCTCCTTCTTCCCCTTTGAAATAATTTCTCGCTAGGCCTCTTTTTGCAGATAATTGATCAAGAAAATAAAAATTAGAAAACAATTTGTGTGGTACACATTTAAATTAAATTTTCCTTCTTTCCTTAGGGACTCGACAGCCTGAGGTGGACCTTGGCCTTCTCAAGAAGCCTTTTCCAGACCACCCTTCTTCCTGATAGTATTCTCCAGTTTTTAATTATCAAACCTAGTAGACCTTTTTCTAGGTCTTCTGTCCATCTTAGGCTTGGCTTGCTTCTTCTCCATGTGAAAATTGGTTGGGCATTTAAGACTTTTTTTAGTGGTGCAGTCTTCGTTCATTCTGACAATGTGGCTTGCCCATTTAATTCGTTGTATTTTGATGAAGTTCACGATGTTAGATCCTTTATATGAGGGATAGAGCTCGACCACTCGAGTGATAGATACCACTGCTCTCTAGAGTACGCCATTAAGGTATCCGACTACGTTCGGAACCGTGATTTTGAAAAAGCGCATACATGGATAATTTTCATGATATTTAGCATCACTTAGATTAGACCACATGTATAAAAATGTTTTAAGGACATTTTGACAAAAAAAATTTATTTAAATACAATATTTTGGCAAAAAGTTAACTTAGAATATTTTTTTCTCAATGTTCTCCTTTTGTGAAAAATGCTTCTATTATAATAATATTTTGCCTGTCTATAGCTCAGACCTCTGTACAGAGGCTCAACTATGATTTTTGAAAAATTCACTTTATTTTCAGAGTTACAACCCATTGAAATAATTATCGGCGTTTTTTTCTTAAAATTGCTCCCCTCTGTTGTCGTAAAATATGGATAAATCCACTTCTAAGTTATATATTTCAAAAATTCTAGTAGAGCCTCTGTACACAGGTATGAGCTATATGCAGGCAAAATATTATTATAATAGAAGCATTTTTCACAAAAGCAGAACATTTGGAAAAAAAAATTATTCTTAATTTTTTGCCAAAATATTGTATTAAAATAATTTTTTTTTTTTGTCAAAATGTCTTTAGATCAGAATACATGTATACAATTGTTTTAAGTGACGCGAAATATCATGAAAATTATCCATTTATGCGCTTTTGCAAAATCACGGTTCTGAATGTATTCGGATACCTTAATAAACACGTAACTCAATTAAAATAAATCAAGTCTTAATTTCTAATTTAATACTTTTGATATAAAGTTTTTCAATAATTTCTTCGTCGTGAAGAAATGAGTGTGGGAGTTTTATTATCATTATTTACCTATAACGCAAATATTCGTATTAATGAATGTCTTTGAAAATTTCTGCAAGAAAGCGGTTTTATTGCTTTGTTTTTTCTGTAGATATTTCTTTTGAAATTTTACTCAATAAAAATGTGGATTCCTTCAACAAAAGTAGAGTAAAACAATATATATAGTTAATTTGAACAATTATGCTCCTTGTGAACATTCTCGTACTATTTTCAGCAAATAGTTGTGTTGTCGTTTGATTTTAAAGCTACTCTAATTATTCAAAGCTGCACTTTTTTTTCTTTAAAAAAAACATCATCTATTACAAAAAGGAATCAAAACTCATTATAAAATTAAACTATGTGAAAATATCTTTGCTACCTTTTAAAACAAAGTTACATATTACAACGTTTTTATTTTTTCCCTCTAAATGTTATAACGTGGTACTGGTGCAACAATTTTATTATATGACCTCTAAGAAAGTAGTTTTGGAAAATAAATTATTCCCAAGCAACATAACAAAAAGTTGAGACCGACTGAAACCAATCCTGAAACAAATTTCTAAACTTCGCAATGCGTTATCACGGCGGAAACATGTGAAATAATTTTCTCACTTTCTTGGAACTCATATTATGCAAATTGCGTTCAGCGCTTTGAGTCGTTTACTATTTTGCGCAAACTACCGCGGTTTATCAATGTGGCTTTTAACTCGTTTTACAGAAAAGACGCAATTTAACATTTTAATTGCGTCTAGGGTTGTATGGCGAGATTGCCAGAGATGTCGCCTCTTTTCAAACTCTTTCGAATCTGGCGAGGTTTATATTAATATGTACGAGGAAAGTTTCGAAAAATTAGATAAAAAAATCCTGATAATCTGCATTTAATAAATAAAACAAGTTATACTGTGAAAAAAAGAAAAAATAAATTTTGTTTTTCTTTTTTTTTTTTATCTGATGAAAAACAAAATGACTTTTACTTTCAAATATTTATTCACGTTTTTATATATAACTAACTGTATCCCGCTCGCTTTACTGGGTATTTCATGAATCTGTATGAATATATACTGTTTATATCTACATAAATTGATATATAAGTCCTTGCATTAAGCTTTTGATTCAATTGAAAAACAATCTTATAACCCTCATCTCCTTTTTTATAAAAAATGTCAAGAATTTAAATTTCTAAATTTGAAGTAGAATTATATTGTACGCTCCAGGAATCCCCTCCTCTAAAGTGGATTTCTACAAAACCCATTTTTAGTGGATTACTCAACAAAATAAACATGCCTGCCAAATTTCAAGTCTGGGTCTAATAGCTCAAAAATAGATTATTTTTTTAATCAATGTGCGTCGTAACCCTCCTTGAGAGTCGATTTCCGTAAAACCCTTGATATAGCTGATTTCCACTAAAACACACACACACACATGTCCAATTTCAAATATGTCGGTCGAATATTTCGAAAGCGAGAACTGCCCCTCTAACCTTCTTTATTAGTCAATTTTCCCCAAACCCTTCCTAGCAGATTTCTACTAAAAAAAAAAAAAATAGAACTACAGACTTGGAAATTTAGTCAATGACGTTTTTTTAAAAAAATGGGAATATTTATCTATAACGCCCCTTAACCCTCGCAATCCTCCTGGGATCGATTTTTCGCAAAACCTCTTTGTAACGAATCTCTACTCCATGAAAATAACGTGACAATCGAATTTCAAGTCTGTAGATCTTATAGTTCAAAAACGGGATTGTTCATCTATAATGCCCCTTAGATGGATAGTAAATACAACAAGTAATATAAAAAAATAGTTTTTTTAAGTCAATTCCTACTTAGATCAACCACGAAAAATTTTATTTTAGCTACTTTTTATTAAATAGTTACAATTCATATAAAAATGTATATACATAGGACAGAATCACAACATTAAGTGGTAATTAGTTTTTTTAATTGTCATTAAAGTATCATATTGTGTCCTTTTAATTTCAGCCCAACTGAATGCTTTAACACGTGAGAAAAAAACCCTTTCAAGTTTTGACACAAGTCGCCAAAAGGGTCGCCAACGTGGCTGTATTTGTAATTCTTTAAATAATTAGTTTTAATCTATTAATTTTTATTAATTATAATTAAATTATTGTATTGTCATCCAAAATGATCCTGTATATAAAATTTCAGCTCAATTCAGTGCTTTAAAATGTATTTGATTAACGATTGAAAATTCCACCAAGATAAATAAATATAAATATGCAAATATATAAATAAATAAATATATAGACAGTGCGAGCTAATAGTAGGAATTGAAAAGTGTAATCTGCTGCGTCTAGTGAGGACTTTTTGCACATCTGTTGCAATAATATTGGAATCAGAAAAAAGAAAGAAGGAAATGGAGCCTTTTTTTAAAAGTTAAGCCATGGTAGCCTTACATGAAAATTTATGGATCATGTGTTCCATAACTGATTCCATAACATGGTTCTATAACGTGTGTTCCATAACATGATTAGTTATATAATAAGGACTATATTCGTTAATAATAAAGATTCTGTCATGATAAATATCATTTGAACATTCTCCGCATTTAAATGACTGGACTAATAGGCAAAGGTTAAGCCCCTTCATCCCAGAATATAATTTTGACGATGTACAGCCCTATTCATTACAATGCAGCTTGGATCCTTCGGAAACACTTTCTACGAGTCCACATCCACTCAAGTTCTCCCGTTATTAGGAAAGATTTTGTCCCAATCCACCTCAGACAATTAGCATTAGAAGTCATTAAGGCTGTCTTCGGTAAAAGTACGAGAGCTTGAACTAAACGTGAAGCACATTTTCAGACAGAAAAAAATGCCTCAATTTCCATGGAAATTTGCAATATTATAGCTCATACCTCTGTTAACAATATAGTGTTTTTAAAAATGCCAAAATATTCCATGAATATTTTTTTTTTGTTACAATACGCAAAGGCATAGCCTATTTAACATTATGGTATAGGAGAAAAACGCGAAACACATTTTATACCAGAAAAAATGAATCAAAATCGGTTAAAAACGGAAAGTATGATAAAAAATGCTGCTCCCTAAAGGATAGTGAAGAGCTAGAATATCATATTAATGTTTTATTTCTTTTATATCTAAAAAAATGTTCCAAATTCTGGTCCTATTCTTTAACATTAACCGAAGACAGCCTTAAAAACATCCCTAACAATACAATTAAAACTTTTCGATTGCAATAAAATAACTTGCAGATAGCGATATTTATTTTCATACCCCTTCCTCCAGAACAATTGACCCTTAAGGTATCCGACTACGTTCGGAACCGTGATTTTGCAAAAGCGTATAAATGGAAAATATTTATGATATTTAGTGTCACCTGTATTAGAAAATGTGTATAAAATTGTTTTAAGAATAGTATTACAATAAAAAAATTATTTAAGTACAATATTTTGACAAAAAATGAACATAGAATGACTCATTTTCAAAATATTCTCTTTTTGAGAAAAATGCTTCTATTTTAATAATATTTTTCCTGTATATAGCTCCGATCTCTGTACAGAGGCTCAACTAGAATTTTTGAAATATATCACTTAGAAATGAGTTTATCCATGTTTTACGACAACACAGGGAAGAAATTTTAAGAAAAAAACGTCGATAATTATTTCAATGGGTTGTAAGTCTGAAAATAATGTGGAAATTTCAAAAATCATAGCTGAGCCTCTGTACAGAAGTCTGAGCTATATACTGGCAAAATATTATTATAATAGAAGCATTTTTCACAAAAGGAGAATATTTTGAAAAAAGGTTATTTTAAACTAATTTTTTGCCGAAATATTGTATTTAAATAATTTTTTTTGTCAAAATGTCCTTAAAACAATTTTATGCATGTATTCTAATCTAAGTGACACTAAATATCATGAAAATTATCCATTTATGGGCTTTTTTAAAATCACGGTTCCGAACGTAGTCTGATACCTTAAGAAAGTAATCTGGACTTCTGCTAGGTTTTCCGATGTAAATGAGTAGCAATTGATGGTGCTCTTGAGGCTGATTTAACCGATAATGAACTATGGCTATTTTTGAATTATTTTCGATAGCCGTAGCTTTCTCCAACACCCTGACAATTGTCAACAAAACTTCCATCCTACACAAGTTGAAACTTAATCCATTTTCAGTAGATCTCATCTCATGTCGATCTTAACGACAATGAAATGGTGGATAAACTAGCAAAGAAGTATAATCTTAAAATTTTCTCCTCTTTCACCCTTTTCCTTCAGGAATCATACTCGATGGAAAAAATTCACAAAGTATGGTAAAGTGGAGGGTGCCGCCTACTCACTATTAGTATGTGGATGATAGATTCGGTCTGGCTCTAGCTCACGAGTGTGACAGAGACTTCCAGACTACACTCACTTTTCTTTCCAGTGGTCACATCAAGTGCCCCTCGTTCTCAAAAAACAAGAAGCCTTCTATGGTAAGTATCAGGTTCACTAGGCTTCTGACGAGCATATCTTGAGGACCTCTCTAGGGAAGATATCTCAACAGAACCCCTTCGACCTTTTAAGAGACGTTGTCCTTACGAATCTTGTCTGACTTCGTCAGTTTCTGGAGGATTAGCAGCAACAGCAGAATATTACCATTTGTCAGCAGCTTTACATTTCAACTCTTAATTCTCATACCTTCCTTAGATAAGTATGGGACTTAGAATGGGATTGAGGAATCTTTTTCGTCATATGATACTGAAGGTTAGAGCAATGTTTCTCAAACTGTGGGGCACGCCCTCCTAGGGGGCCGTGACAACTCTACAACGGGGGCTCGATAATATTGAAAAGTCGAAAACAAAAGATTATTTTAAAAAATTATTAATTTACTGAAAGTAAACACACAAAATACATTCTGATATAATAAAAAAAAATGAAATATGCATTTACACTGAAATAATACACTTATAAATGCATCAAATGTAAAATGTCATTGATAATTAAAGATAAGTTAAGAAGTCATTGATAAGTTAAGATTAAGTTTAAATAATTTCCAGTGACCCCATGGGCTTGTAATATGTAAAATGTTACATAAAAA